>JAXGGA010011939.1:0-40588 GCA_038373865.1 Uloborus plumipes | reverse complement strand
AGGTCTATAACGTGGAAAGTAGAAAGGTTTTTGAAGAGGAAAGAAAACGTTACGCAAAATCAAACTAAACTTTTATCTTATTATTTGTGATAAAAGCGGATTCGTTGTTTAAGGGGGACAGGAGGTGACACAAATGAACCTTCTGGTTTTATTATTATTATTAAGGTGCATGTGCAGTTCTGTAGCATGGGGTATGCAGTATTTATTTTCAAAATTGTAAAAAAAGCAACATAAAGTTAATTGCTTTCACAAACCACTTTCCTTTTGGTGGGTCCCCCATAATTCAAGGGAGACATTTTTGCCAACCGCATCACTGGGTATGTGGGAGTGGTTTCTGTTACTTTCCAAAAAATAAGTATTAAGAGCAAGAATCTGAGAAACTGTCACGCCTAGCATTATGAGGTGATTCATGACCTCTCAGATTTTCTCCCAAAAATTACCAAATGTTGATTATCTTATTGAAAGACCAAACCCAGAATGTTTTGCTCTAAAGTTGAGTTGTTTAGTTTTTATGGACCCCTAAAGTTGAAGGTGCGGCATCAAAAATTAAGCGGATTTTCAAGACATGGAAGTTGCTGTGAGACAAAACTCTTACCAGGAACTGTTTAACTCCAATTTTCTTTTTGTATATGGAATATAGAAGATTGAAACTTTACAAAATGAATGTTAAATTTGTGGTAAGTTGTTGCCGTAAGGCCAGTGAAGTCCCTCAAAACAAGGCATTTTTGACGCTCTTTAGCGTTTTTGAGGTCCAAAAACAGCTTGTACATTTCAGTTGGCACGGCAAAAGTAGTGTCGTTTGAAAGACCAGTTTAAGCACTTTAAAATAATGTATAAATAACCGAGGAAAGTTCAACGTGCTTTTAGTTGCGTAAGGCCGAAATATGAAAAATGTCATATTTTAACGATATTCAAACGGTCATAACTTCCTCTGCCAACAACATATTGAAATATTTTTTTTGCCAATGTCATACTCTATTCTTTGTCTTAACAGAACAGTTGAGTCCTTTGAGGCGAAATGTGAAAAAATTTTTTACAAAAAATGCACAGGAAAAAATACATTTTTTGTAAAAAAATTTTCACATTTCGCCTCAAAGGACTTAACTGTTCTGTTAAGACAAAGAATAGAGTATGACATTGGCAAAAAAAATATTTCAATATGTTGTTGGCAGAGGAAGTTATGACCGTTTGAATATCGGTAAAATATGACATTTTTCAGATTTCGGCCTTACGCAACTAAAAGCACGTTGAATTTTCCTCGGTTATTTATACATTATTTTAAAGTGCTTAAACTGGTCTTTCAAACGACACTACTTTTGCCGTGCCAACTGAAATGTACGAGCTGTTTTTGGACCTCAAAAACGCTAAAAAACGTCAAAAATGCCTTGTTTTGAGGGACTTCATTGGCCTTACGGCAACAACTTACCACAAATTTAACATTCATTTTGTAAAGTTTCAATCTTCTATATTCCATATACAAAAAGAAAATTGGAGTTAAACAGTTCCTGGTAAGAGTTTTGGCTCACAGTAACTTCTATGTCTAGAAAATCCGCTTAATTTTTGATGCCGCACCTTCAACTTTAGGGGTCCACAAAAACCAAACGACTCAACTTTGGAGCAAAACATTCAGGATTTGGTCTTTCAATAAGATAATAAACATTTGGTAATTTTTGGGAGAAAATCTGAGAGGTCATGAATCACAGGCGTGACACTCTCTCAGATTCTTGCTCTTAATTATGTACTCTTAGAATTTGCCCTGTAACTTTTTGAAGGGACAAGGCATGATAAAAGTTTATTTTAGAATTTTAGTGTATTTTAAGTACAAAAACTTACACTAATTTCAGTGATGATTATTGTTTATGAAATATATTATAAGTATTTCTTAATAAGGTTTTTATAAGTATTTCTTTTGGGTTGTAATCAAAAGTGATTTGTTTACTTCAGACTAAATGAAAAGCTCTAATTAAGAAATTTTAATCAGCAGAATAACATAAAATACAAATCATAAATACAGTAAACAAAATGAAAGAAGCCTGTTGAAAGAGTAAAAAATATTTTACTGACAAACATTAGGGTGGAGTGAAAAAAATGAATTTTTGATTTTCGTAAACGGGTACCTTTCATTTACTGTGAATGAGGATAAGTAACAATTCTGTAAAATATTTCACTTTTGCGACGTTATCTTTAGTCTGCGCATTTGACCTAAAGTTTTGAAATTTTTGATTTTTTTTAGATTTTTCAAATTTTTTAAAAAAATATTTCAAATGATAAAACTAGTGACGGGTGGTTATTAAATGGAAGAAAAAGGTTTGAAATATACAAGGAATTTTTTAAAACCATTTTAGATTATAATTTCAGTCTGCGCATTAAGCCCAAAGTTCATGAAAATTTCCGAAATTTCCAATATTTTCAACATTTTTAAACTCAGTATTTCCTTTCAATATTCACTTGAAGTGTCTTCAAATCTGTTTTTATTCATTTTGTTTTTACTCTAAACCGTGCAACTCTTCGCTAGCTCATGTGGAACTAACCAGGACTCACCACGAGGAGGTGACCGCATATCAGATACCCTGTCAGATACCCTCGTTTTTACTAAACTTTTTCTTTTCCTGTGATTACATACCAATTTTGATGAGCTTGTGACCTATTTGACAGCTCTTTCAACTGATCGAGTCTTAAAGGAAATTTAAAAAGAGCGCATTCAGAAATCATATTTAAATTCTCAGCTTCCAGTAATCTTTGTAAATATTGTGTTGTTAAATTAACTGTAAAAGGTGGCTTTGTAATTTCCACATCATGACAAGAAATCATACCGATGTATTCTGACTTTTGATTTATGTATGTAAATAGATTTTTATCTATTTTTGGGATCTGAAGCGTTTTCACTTGTTTGCTTGTTTGTTTTCTACGATTTAAAACAAGTTTCTCTATATGTGCTCTCTTATGAACTAACTAGATTATTATCCGGCGTTGCCCAGGTGCTTATAATACAACATAGCTCTAAAAAAATATTTGAATGAATTCTATCCACATGGGAATATAAAAACTTATTTCATACAAAAATAAAATTAGGTGAGCATTAAATTGATAATTCATTGTTAATCGTAATCTTTGTTGGAAAACACTCCTATTTAAATGTGTTCCATTTTGTCAATTTGTATGCTTAAAGGCTTATCTCTATTACTCTATCTATTCAAAATTGAAAGAAAATGGCCATTTTGAGACAAAAAATTTGAATTTTGAGCTTTTTTGGATTTTTTTTAAATTTCAAAACCCCGCCTATGAGAATTTTAGTGCATCAAGGAACCTCTGTACCAAGTTTGTTAAAAATCCGACGAAACTGTGGATTTGTATAAGGAACAAACATACATACATCCATTTTTATATGTATATAGATATCGATAACAGCATATTTCTAGGGTGCAAATTATACATTATTTTGAATGGATGTGAATACAATTTTCTGCTTTTTCCCTGAGAGATAAGTGTGACTCTTTATAATCCGACACAAATTCATATCTAAATTAGTAACGTCTGCACTTCATCCTAAAAGAGCAAGGACACTTTTACCGCGAAAGTTATGAACTCTTTTAAAAATTACAGTCTAAAGATTATGTTTGCTGTAGTCAACCATCTGGCTTTAGAAAGCTTTCTTGGAATTGTTTTACAATTTTTTTGATATTTTTCCAGTCTAAACTACCTTGCTCATCTCATGAAGTTACTGTTGCTCAGTACTTAAATCATTTTTATTGTCAAAATCGGTCTGATCAATGACAAATTCTATAGGTTCATATTGCGGGTGGCACCCAAAATGCGTCCACTTCCTCGTGGTGAGTCCTGGGTACTTTCAATGAGCAAGCAAAGAGTTGAGTAGTTCAAAAAAACAACAAAATGATTAAGAAAATGTTTTGAAGGCACTTTAAGTAAATATTGAGAGGAAATATCAAATTATAAAATTTCTGCTTAATATTGAAAATATCGAAAATTTTCATGAACTTTGGGCTTAATGCGCAGACTGAAATCATAATCTAAAATGGTTTTAAAAAAATTCTTGCATATTTCGAACCTTTTTCTTCCATTTAATAACCACCCGTCACTAGTTTTATCATTTGCAATATTTTTTTAAAAAATTTGAAAAATCTAAAAAAAATCAAAAATTTCAAAACTTTAGGCCAAATGCGCAGACTAAAGATAACGTCGCAAAAGTGAAATATTTTACAGAATTGTTACTTATCCTCATTCACAGTAAATGAAAGGTACCCGTTTACGAAAATCAAAAATTCATTTTTTTCGCTCCACCCTAACAAACATGATACTGAAAAAAAAAAAAAAACAGACTAAACATAGAAAATTGTGGCGCCAAGAGCATTTTACACCTTTAAATCTTGTACAGGAACTGCACAAGAGAAGATATTCTCTTAAAACACACTCTACTGTACTGGCTAATCAAGTTGACTGATCAAGCACTTATTAGCAGAAAAGAACTAGCCTTAAAAGGATATTTATCAAACTATCATTTAGCACATACCTGCTTATTGTAAATTAATTCAGTTAGCACAATAAGCATTTTGTCCATAAATTTGTTTGCTCAAAAGGGAGCAGAAGAGCAGACACCCAGGATGTGTCCTGAAAATAAAAGGAATACACATAACTTTAAATGAAAAAAAAGTACAAACAAAAAATTCTTTCACAAATAGAAATGTGACAACAAACAACTGGCTAAGTTGGTCCTGTTCAATTTGTAGTCCCCAATAAAAAAACTGTGGCCCTTTTAAAGCTACGAGGTGTGTTCAAAAAATAACGGGAATTTTAATTTTTTGAAAAAAATATTAATTTATTCATCTACATTGATGTTGTCACCTTCAAAGTAATCCCCCCTGGATAATATACACTTGTGCCAGCGCTTCTTCCAATCCTCGAAATGCTTATTAAATTCGATCTTTGGGATAGCCTTTAGCTCTTTCAGCGATGCATTCTTAATCTCATCTATGCTTGTAAATCGACGACCCTTTTTATTTTTGGGAATAAGAAGAAATCACACGGAGCCATGTCTGGTGAATATGGAGGCTGAGGCATCATTACAGTATTGTTTTTGGCTAAATATTTACGAATAATCAATGAAGTGTGTGCTGGTGCATTGTCGTGGTGCAAACGGAACGACTTGTCCTTCCACAAATCTTGGCGTTTTTTACGGATTGCTTCACGCAAACGACGTTGAACTTGTAGATAGTACTCCTTGTTAGCCGTTTGGCCTTGTGGCAAGAATTCATGGTGCACTATGTCATTAAAATAAAAAAAAAACACAGTGAGTAGAACCTTCACATTTGACCGCACTTGCCGAGCCTTTTTCGGTCTTGGCAAGCCATTGTGCTTCCACTGGGATGATTGGACCTTAGTTTCGACATCATACCCGTATACCCATGTTTCGTCACCTGTTAAAACACGTTTCAGTAATTCTGCATCGTTGTTGACTTCATTTAGTAACTCCTGGGAAACTTCCATTCGCCGGTTTTTTTGTTCAAAAGTCAACAATTTTGGAACAAATTTTGCTGCTACACGTTTCATACCTAAACACTTCAAAAAAATTTGATGGCATGAGCCAATAGATATTCCAACATCATCAGCAACTTCTCTGATTGTGATTCGGCGATCGTTCATAACCATTTCGTTCACTTTTTCCACGATTTCATCGGTTGTTGATGTGCTCGAGCGTTCAGTGCGTTCATCATCTTCAACGTCTTCACGGCCATCTTGGAAACGCTTATACCACTCGTAAACTCTCATAGCAGAATCCCCATAGGCCTTTATCAACATTTCACAAACTTTGTTATACTTAATATCATTTTTTACCCAAAATTTTACACAAATTCTTTGTTCCATTCCTTTCATTGCCAAACCAATAAAACACCTCTAACCTTACCTGCTGCCAACGAGAAAGTAACAATGAAAACAGTTGGCACTTTTATGTTTTATTTTAAAGGTATGTCTACCAACATAACATTAAAAAAAATTTGTCAATCGGACTCTCCAAACCCGCGCAATTTAAGAATTCCCGTTATTTCTTGAACACACCTCGTATCCACTCTCTTGCTCATTACAACCTCTTCTGCTTAATTATTCCAAAGGGCCCACTACTCTATTAAAATAGTTATTTTTCTAACTTCTTGGTTAGCTTGAGATTTGAATAGTTTTAAACAATGTCCTCTTGTCCTGCTTTCCATGCAAAAACTTTAACAAAGGAACTTCTTTCACTTTGTTAAATTTAAACAACTGAATCATGTATCCTTTTAAATGAAAATCTAAATTAAAAAACCCATTAACTAACTTTGTAGCCCTACTTTGAACCCTTTCCAATAAATTAATATCTTTATTAAGGTAGGGAGACTAAAACTGAAAAGCATACTCCAAATGAGGGCTTCTGAAGGGAAGAACCTTCTTAGATTTGTTTGAAATAGAACTATTGATAATAAAAAGCATCTTATTGGCTTTATTACTAGATATGCTATACACTGTTGATTAAACTTGAGGTACTGATTTATTAATATACCCAGATCCATCACATTATCTGCCTGACTAATGATTGCACCCTGAAAATAATAGCTTGTACGCTTATTTCCATGAGTGTGAGCAAAATGCAGCACTTGACATTTTCTCTTGCAGCTGATTTACTTGTTCATAATTTTCTACAACCCCATAACTTTCATATCATCAGTAAAATAATGCACGTTTCAAGAAACATTTTCATGAATATCATTTATAAAAATAATAAACAAAAGGGGACCTCAGGGATGAAAACAGCTCAAAGTCAAAAAAGAGGAAAAATTGTGCGGCTTAAAATTTGAATAGATTTTTTACCCATATTCTGCAAAATTAGTCATGCAAGATTTCCTCTTAATAAATCGAAAGTTAATATTTTTAAAAGCTCTTAATTGCTCAAACACTATTTATTTTTATGTCATTCACAACAATGAAGGAAAAAAAAAAGAGGAGGTTGCAATTTTTAATGAATTAGACAAGTGTATCTCAAGAAATAAATTCCCTAGATGATATTGCATGGTCTATAATTATTTTGATAAATTTTAAAGATCTAAATAATTTTCCCAATTTTTTGGCGAAGATCTCGAATATTGTAGCTGAACTTGCTTAATTTCTACCTTCTAGAAAGGAAACTGATGTTTTTGGCAGCATGCCAAAATAGAGTACATAGTTCGCCAATAATTGCAAGTCCTCCTTGAGATTTCAATCCTGCTGCATCCTAAAAACATTTCCATTATTTTGGAAGTTGGAAATAATTTCAACCTCTACTGCTTTAAATCAACTTATTTTAAGCTTCATTTTAATAATGAGTCCATTTTTATTTTTTCTTTAAACTTAATACAAAATTAATTTTTTGATCGCGGAAAAAAAAATACAAAAAGCGGAAAATCGCTGATCCGCGAAGATTTTCATCCCTGGGACCTAATACTGATCCTAAAGGAAACCCCTAAAAACCTAACTCCATTTAGAAGGGTTTTCCCTTACAACTACTTTTTGTTTCTTTCCTGTCAGCCAATTTCTATTACAAGATAAGAATTTCCCTCCTATTCCTATATCAGCTAATTTGCTGAGTAGTTTAACATGCTGTACCTTATCGAAAGTTTTTGAAAATCAATGTCAACAATATCTACAGTTTTTATTATCTAAAGATATGGTAGGTGACCTTGTCATAGAAATGAAATACATTAGTAGCACATGATTACCTTTCCTAAAAATATACTAAAAATTAATAAATAGCCCATCATTTTCTTAGAAATTCTTAATCGTAATTTTGATCAATGTTTCAAAAATTTTACAAGCCACTAATGTCACTCACAGGTCTGCCGTTTCCTGCATTACCTTTAGGCCCTTTCTTGAAGAGCGGCGTAATGTTAGCCGGCTATCTCAGAGTTATAACGAGGCGTTGAAAATATTTACAATACCATTCTCTAATTCCTCTGCACAATGAACTAGAATGTTTTGATAAATATTATCTGGTCCCGGAGCTTTAGTTGTTTTAATTTTTTTCAAATGAAGTAAAAGGTCCTCCGAGGGAAAATACAAAATCCTCGAGCTGTACAGTAGTTTGTGTCTTGCTTGTCAACTGTTGAGATCCAGTTACTGTTAAAAGCACTGGAGAAAAAAGGCATGTAGAACATTAGCAATATCCCTATCAACCTATCATTCTGAATTAAATTTCAATCCTCATCAGCCAGTGGCCCAATCTGAACTTTCCCAAAATTAGCATAAGCAAAAAAACCTCTTTAGATTCCTATCAATGTATTTACTAGCCTTTGTTCCAGTTCTTTTCTGAATCCACACCAAATACTTAAAATTTTGCCTTGCTCCACAATACTGGAGCCTATCAGGACAGTGACCAGTTTCTGTAAACCGACGAAAAGCAGCTTACTTACATTTTAGCACTTATTTAGTTTCCCTGGTGAACCACATGGGCCAAAGTTTAGTATTAAAACTTTTTCTCTTAAAAGGAACATAATCCCCAACTGTTTTAGCAAACTTTTCATTAAACTCAGTCCACTGCAGAATTACCTCCAGTTGCCTATTTCTAATGAAAAAACCACTTTCAAACTCACAATAAAGTTAGTATTTCTGAAATTGGGCACAAAACTAAAATATTTATCTTTGTGCTTATCAAACTTAATCCTGAACCTAATACTGTTGTGGTCACTATCTCCCCAATATGCTACCCTACAAATAACCCCTAAACAGAATTTTCAAGGTTGCAGAACACTAGATACGAAATCGAATTTTGCTGGGTTCCCTGTGCAACAACTTGATCTAAGAAGCAGTCACCAATTACTTTCAAAAATTCCTCTTCTCTGCTGTTATTTGGGTACAAATTATTTCAATTAATGGCCAGAAAATTGAAATCCCCATTATGATTACTGATCCCTTACTAGGCATTTCACTAATAATCCGATACATCTCATTATCTTGACCCAAACGAATTAGAAAGCCTATAAAAGTTCCCCAAACATAATTGTTTGCTTTCGTTGCTCATCCATTGTAGCCATACCATATCATTAGGTTTGTCTTAATGATATGGTTTGGAATATACTTGCAATGAAATGGTAATAATTACCAATTCTTTGCAAGTTAAAGTATCCCTATCATAAAATAAAACCCCACCACCTCACTTTTATATACTACATCTTGTCTAAATAAATTATACCCAGTAATAGTGTGTATCGAAAAAAACTTTTTTTCGAAATTCAATTTACTAAGTTGATAAAAAGTTGCCCCTACCTACCCACATATTCCACAAAAAATTTCACTCTAATCAAAAATTGTTTAGGTGTCCCGCACTAGGCCTGAAGTTTGTGAATTTCTTCAAAATTATTCCTTTTTTTCTATTTTTTTTTAAGTATTAAGAATAAATGTTAAAAATAATTCAAGTTGAAAAATGTACACAGCAAAGTCGGAGGACAAAATTGGGTTTGAAAAAAAGTATATTAAACAACATTTAGATCTCCCCACATTTATTCTAAACTTCCGTAATTTTCACCAAAACTAGCATTTTACAAGGCCATGCGGCTTGGTTAGAAACTTGTTTATGAATGTGGAATCTAACTGAATTAACACTTGAAACTGGGAATCATCTGTGATTAATGTGGAGTAAAAAGTAAAATAATATAAACTGTAAACAGAATTTTTGCCCCTCTTGCCTCTTCACACAGTGCAGGGGTCATAACAGAGGAAAAAAAAATATATAGGAGTTTCAAGGAAAAAATATAGGAGTTTCAAAAATATATGTAAAGTAGTTTCAAAGAAAAAATACAAGATCTGTAGCGAATTATACCGGAATTTTGAGCTATAGAATACTAATATGTTTTGCAACACATGTTTAAAAAAAAGAAATTATAATAATGTGAAGAGTAACAGATGTGAGAACATCAGAATTTCCACACATACAGAAAATAGTGAACTTTATATTTTCCCTTAATGTGTAATATATGGTGTATCTATTTGGGCAATATTCAATACATGTATCTATATATATCATGTAACAAACTTTTCTTTCTTTTGCTAAAAAGAATTAACAGATTTCTTCTATCTTTAAATATCGAAAAATTTAAAAAACATTTCTTATTACATTTTCTAAGAAAAGCATTGCATACTTTAACGTACAGAAAATTTATTTTTTATTTCTTCCAAATTTTTCTAGAGGAAAAACTTTAACCTGTAACCGAAATCCAAGATTATATGAAGAACAAGTTAAAATTTTTTTTAAACTTTAACAGCGGTCATCTTCAAGTTAGCATGTTATACTATTAAAATTACACAAACTAAATTCATAAAAAGAAAAAAGCATTTATTGATACATTAAAAATAAGTTATAAGTTGCACAATGCACATGTAACATCATCTATTTTCAGCTAAATCGGAATTAATCTGCAAAATACTATGAGGAGGAAAGTAGTTTTTGCATTTTTTGGGCAGCATCTAACATCTGATGAAAAAAAATATAGGATTTAAAAATAAAATATAGGAGTACGTAAGAAATATAGGAAATATACGAGAATATCTGACAAACTGAGAAAATATAGGAAATATAGGAGATATAAGAGGACTATGAGGCCTGCAGTGCATGCATTCTATCGGGACCCCCGCGTGATGGAGAATAAAATAGCTCCGCTAGCGTAGCTGCTATAGGATAGCAGAAGAACATATATCTTTGGTTGAGAAAACAGACTCTAAATATTTCGGACATGGCGCTCCATTAAATGGTCCAGGGAAATTGTAGCTTCAGTTTCTCAATTTATGGAGAAAAAATTTTATTGATAAAGAACATAAAAGCTATCGGTTGTGGTGGCACATCAGTTAACACTGGAAAATCAAATAGTGCTATTAGACTTCAAGAAAAGTCTTTAGAACCCTCATTACAAGCTGTGGTATGTTTTCTTCATTTAATGAATTACCGCTTAGAAAGTTAACGGTGGCTCTTGATAGGCCGACTTGGACAAAATTCTTTTAGTTGACCTATTGGAGAATTCTTACAATATTGCTAAGATCTACAAGTCATGAACTTTAAGAAAATAGAACGCGTTTTTACCAGAAGTTGATGTCAAAGATTTGAGTCAAAAATACTTATGGGATGTGTCTAAAGCTGTAATGTCTGGCAAATGTTCTTAAAATTTAGCAGATAGGAACCCTGCAAGCTTTTCCCATGCAAGATGGCTTCTTTACAATGTGGAATGGATAACATTCTGGAGATTTGTATCCAAATACTTGCTGCAATCTGTGATCTTAAAAAAATGCTTAGATGCATGAATAATTTATGCTGAGATTTGATTGTGAAAAAGCAGAGAGCATAAACCTTTATTATAAATTCTGCTAGTTTATTTAACTCTGAACTTGGATCACTAGTTATGATGTATAGCCTCAAAACTGTTTGCCATCTTGCATGGGAAAAGCTCGTATGGTTCCTTCATACTAAATTTTAAAAATATTTGCCAGACGTTAGAGCTTTAGACACATCCCATAAGTATTTTGGACGCAATTCTTTGACATCAACTTCTGGTAAAACCCGTTATATTTTATTAAAGTTCATGACTGGTAGATCTTAGCAATATTGTAAGAATTCTCCAATAGGTCAACTAAAAGAATTTCTTTTAGCAGTCGGCCTATCAAGAGCCACCATTAACTTTCTAAGTGATAATTCATTAAATGAAGAAAACATACCATGGCTTGTAGTGAGGGTTTTAAAGACTTTTCTGGAAGTCTAATAGCACCATTTGATTTTCCAGTGTTAACTGATGTGCCATCACAACCTATAGCTTTTATGTTCTTTATCAATAATTTTTTTTCCTCCATAAATCGTGAAACTGAAGCTACAATTTATTTCCCTGGGCCATTTACTGGAGCAACATGTCCGAAATATTTAGAGTTTGTTTCCTCAACCAAAGATATATGTTCTTCTACAATCCTATAGCAGCTACGCTACCGGAGCTGTATTTTGTTTACCATCATGGGGGCCTCGATAGAACGCGGGCACTGTGTGACGAGAAGTTTAAATTCTGTTTATAGTTTATATTATTTTACCTTTTATTCCACATAAATCACAGATGATTCCCAGTTTCAAGTGTTAATTCAGTTAGATTCCACATCTATAAACAAGTTTCTAACCAAGTTGTATGGAATTGTAAAATGCTAGAAATGGGAGATCTACTTTTTTTCAAGCCCAATTTTGTCCTCCGACTTTGCTGTGTACATTTTTCAACCTGAATTATTTTTAACATTTATTCTTAATATTTAAAAAAAAAAAAATAGAAAAAAAATAATAATTTTGAAGAAATTCAAAACTTCAGGCCTAGAGCGGGACACCTAAACAATTTCTGATTAGAATGAAATTTTTTGTGGAATACGTGGGTAAGTAGGGGCAACTTTTTATCAACTTAGTAAATTGAATTTCAGAAAAAAAGTTTTTTTTCGATACACCCTACCCAATAATACACAGGATTGCCAACTTCCAGAGAGGCTCAAGAGCAGCACTATTTTACAGGTCTAAAGCTAAAGCGTCAATTGCTCATCGGCGACTTTTTGAAGGATGAATGATTTGTTTCTGTAACTATAATTATTACTGGTCAAGTTATATGTAATAAAAAGCTAATACAAAATTTTACAGATAAATATACTAAAAAAATCTCTAAGTATTAAGATAAAAATTAAGCTTATTTAAACTTTTAAACTAGTACATTTTAAAATAACTAGTAATTAGAGTGCAAAAAGACTGATATCTGAAGCACCAATTAGCTTTGACATGTGTCCAAAAAGTAAAACATTTCAGTAAATATTAAAATAAAAAATAAACCTAAGTTTATCTTTGGTAAGGTATGTTGAAATCAATTTCAACTGAGACAAATATTAAAATATTAACAATATGCTAAAAGTTTAAAATCTCGCACAGAAAGCAATTTTCCCTGACTTCCCGTGACCCTGATCCACGACCAATATTGGTAGATTACCAAAAAATATATTATTTTGTTATTTATATTGAAATATACTATATCTTAAAACTGAAACAAAACTAATCTTTGGCAGCATACATTAAATAACTTCTAACTCCACTAAATATTAAAATAGCTACATGCACAAAATTTTTGAAATCTCATTCACAGCAAGCAATTTCTCGAGACATGTGCAGTCAATATTGGGAAAAAAGAAAAAGAAAGAATAAAATAAGCTAATTTTTGGTGACATGCGTTAAATTAACTTTCAACTGTCTCAAATATCAAAGCACGAAGGAGATGCAAAAGGATTGAAATTTCAAATGCGAGAAGTAATTTCCTGAGTTGCACGAGCTTCACTTTGAAATGGTCACGAAAAAATAAGTCATTAATTACCGTATATACTCATGTATTATGTCAATCTCGAGCATAATTTGATCCCCTAAATTTCCGAGGGGAAATCCAGAAAAAACCCAAGTCCCGCTGTATAAGCCGACCCCCTCCTCTCCCGAAAAAAATTCAGAAAAATTTTGAAATAAATTCAAAAATAAAAACATTTATTTACAAATGAAAAATATTTTTCCGCCAATCTCTTTCTAACTATGACCTCAATTTCTCACTCACACCAAATTTATGTGAAGCTGCTAAATTATTCGTTTTTTCGGCAAGGGAAATAACCCGCAGTTTAAAAGCCTTCAGTGTATGATTTACGCTTTTGTTTATTAAAATCAGCCATCTTGTACACAAGAAAAACTTATTACATGTAGTATCAAAAGACAATTGAGCAAACAAAATGTTGCCACCACACTCAAGACAGAAAGTACAGTCCATGTGAAAACATTTCCGTTTTAACAATCGCAAAGTTTCTATTTTTATTAATTGTTGATTTCATTCTTAATAAAGATACATAATATTTTCTTGATTTTTGTATTTTTTTAGGGTTGTTTATATTTTATTTTTAATTAAAAGAGTTCAATTTGTTACATGAGCAACTTAGAGAAAACTAACTACCTATAAATGTATGTCGGCGTTTCTCGTGTAGTTTCTCCCCAATTGTCGATTGGAAATTTTTTTTCGACATTTTGACCCGCGTACAAATTGACCCCATCCCCCCTTCATTGACTACATTTTTGGACAAAATTTCTCGACTTATATGCGAGTATATATAGTAATCAACAAAATACAAAGTAAAATGAGAAAATCTTTGGCATATATAATAAGCTTTCAACTCTATCCAAAGTACTACAAAATACAAAAGGATTGAAGTCCCAAACATGGAAAGCAACTACCCACTACTGAAGAGTTCATTGCGATTCCTTTATAGAATGACGTCATCAAAAGAAACACAGCCCATGAGCGAGTCAAGATCGCGGAAGTTTAGCGCCCTGAGTTCAAAAGTGGAGTTTCATGGACTTGAAGCAGAGCAGCAAAGTTGAACTGAAAAACAGAGAAACTCTGCCCAAAACAAAGCATTGGGTTATCTGAATACATAATAAATCATTATTTTCGGTAGCCCATGATTTGGTAATTCCAATGACAGCCAACTTTTATCTACACTGCTCGACATTGAAAATGCAACACCAAGAAGGAGTGGTCAGAAATGGATGAAATTTGGTAAGAAGACAGAGACAACGTGGAACAATAAGTGATATTTATTTCAAAATAAATAAGCAAAATTTAGAGCGAGGACGGCGTCGGCTCAGTAAGAAGTAGGACTACCGCGGACAGCGATGCACGCAGAAACACGTCTAGGCATGGAGTCAATAAGCCTGCGGATGGTGTCCTGAGGGATGGCACTCCATTCCCTTTCAACCATTTGCCACAGTTCGTCCTCTGAACGAGTCAGCGACAGGTTCTGCAAACGGCGTCCAATCACGTCCCACACATATTCGATTGGTGACAAGTCAGGAGAGTATGGTGGCCAGGAAAGCATCTGTACACCTCGTAGAGCATGTTGGCTGATTCGAGCACTGTGAGGCCGGGCGTTATCCTGTTGAAAAATTGCATTTGGCAGACCCTGAAGGTAGTGGATTGCCACCGGCCGCAGTACATTATCTACATATCGTTAGGCCGTCATAGTGCCCCGAATACGAACTAGAGGTGATACGGAATTGTATGCAATAGCGCCCCAAACCATTATGCCACGTTGTCGCGCTGTGGGGCGTTCCACAGTTACTGCCGGATTCGATCTTTCTCGCGTCGACGCCACACACGTATGGGATGACTATCGCTGGACAAACAGAAGCGGGATTCATCTAAGAACACTACGGTTTGCCATTCTGCCATCCACGTCGCTCTGGTCCGGCACCATTCCAAACGTTGGAGTCTGTGCTGTGAGGTCAATGGCAGTCTTCTTTTCTTGGCGTCTTGATTGCAGGCCACGTGTAACCAGTCGACGGGAAATGGTTCTGGTAGACACAGGAACATCCAGGGTACCTTGCACATGCTGCAGAATCGACGTACAAGTGACTTGCGGGTCCGCCACAGCTTGTCGGTGAATCCGTCGATCCAAGCGGTCTGACGTCACTCTGGCTGCACCTGCACCCCTCAATGTGGCTACATTTCCTATTTCCAACCATCTCCGACACAGCCGATGCACAGTGCTTGCATCCATGTGGGTATCAGCTGCAATTTGACGTATGGACCAAATTCCCCTTCTCAGTCCGATCACCATACCCCTTGTAAAGTCGTCTATATGCTGGAAGTGTCTTCGTTGAGGACGGCGTGGCATTTCCTCCTATCACACGTATCCTTCGAGACAAAAACCAAATTTCTCTGATAATTAGTCTGGCAGAAAAACCAACATGAACATAGCCCACTTTTCAACTTCATTCTCTTATATCTTACTTCACGTGCGTCGGAGAGCTGCGCATTTCATATCATTTGCATAACTCAGTGACGTCCGTCTACGGTAAAATTTGCATGAATTTCTGACCACTCCTTCTTGGTGTTGCATTTTCAATGTCGAGCAGTGTATAATTATGCTTTTCAATTTTTCCACCTTCCTAATACTGCGAGCATCTATATATAGGTGAATATCACGATAAGTGCTAATTTAAGTCACAAATGAATTTCTCACGCACTTCCAAATAAAAACTAAAAATTTATCTTTTTTCATATCGTAAACTGCGTTGCACATACAACCCATGACAAAATTTTCACGTTTTACTTTAATTTGTGAGAATAGAACTCTTTTTATTGCTTCAATGTCATGTCGGCAGCGCATCACACATTCAAATCGCAGAGTTCAAAAAAATCCTGTGGATTGTAAAACATCGCAGCAGAAACAAATACTAAAGGAAATAATGTGTTTTATGTTCATCTATGACGATTTACTCTTGTCTTTTCGATAAACTGAATTTAGATCGTTATAAAAAGCAATTTCTGCTCGTCACAAGTTTTCATAACTTGACGAGTGAGCCAACTTCCGGAATGATAATATCTAGACAAAATATTTTTTGGCGCCGAAAAATTACGCTGGGTGAAACTCTAATATGTGATGCTTCAGTTCCGATAGAAAATTTTCACTTTGGCTGCATTGAATTACAGGTAAGATTTTTTCAATCTTGACGTTTCTGTTTCTACCAAATGAAGTGTCATGTCGGCAGCGGAAATTAAGACACAAAATAAATTAATTTTTCAATCTATTTTTGCATGATGGAAAAGAAACCTACCGTCATGGGCATAATAAAGCATTTTTATTTTCGAATCTTTAATTAGGGATGTTCAGCTATCATATTGAGGGAAATTTGTCATGTCGGCAGCGCCGAAGTAGAAGATGTTTGTTACGAAACTGATGCATGCGTTACCGATGTTTTTTGCAAGTCTTTCTTCGTGTTATGAGTTGAGTTTTAAAGAACAAAGATAATTTCAAGTGCATCGCCAAAATTTTCATTATTGGAAGCAGTTTGTTTTTTTTATATTCTTCAAAAACATTAATTTTTCCACATAATTTGTTTTCACACAAAATTATTGCCATTTTTCACCCTCTTTTCTTTTACATCAGTATTCAGACCTTTGTTCATAACTACTGCATCCAAAAATATAATTTTGTTTTAAAATGGAAAACTTACAGTTTAGTGCAAATCTTCCTCCCCCGCCAAACTTTGACTCTTGAATTAATTTCGTTTTTTAAGATTGAGATATTTATTTTATTTTGATTTTTTAACTATTAACCTATTTATCTGTTTGAAAAAAAACTTTGTCACACTAATTTAAAGTTTAACTAACTTTTAATTAGTCTTTAATTTTATTTATGAAACAAAAAAGCATTCCAGCTATGCAAGTATTATTTTATTCTAAGTAATTATTTTCTTTTTAAACATAAAAGGTAGTGAGTGAATGTGTTTACTTTTGTACTCTAAGTGTAAAATCTGTAATATTTGTCAGATCGGTAGCATTTTCATCCTGTCGGTAACGCTCAAAGACAACCTCCCCTAAAATAGGGGTAAATGTTCACCTTGACCATGCCCCAATTTAAAAAAAAAAAAAATTGTTCTTAATGTGTGTTTGAAATACCCTATTAATTTTATTTTCTGAATATCTTTAAAAATTGAAAATTTCCATGGTCAAATTGGCACTTTTCCTGATATTCACCCATATACGTAAAACACTTATAGTCCGTGGAGTTAGTGCAAACATATTTCACTTCCGGATACCAGTCTGAAATTTTATGTGGGGCTTAAATTCACATAGGAGGACAAAAAAACGCCGGGAGACACTTGATCGGAGGTCAAGGTCAATCTGTGATGACGTCACCAAAATGGCCGCTTTTACAGGTAAATACGTTCGTTTAACTGCTTAAAACTCCATCATAGATTGAAATATTGCAAAACTCAAATATATCATCTGAAAGCTCTTTAAAAGAGCTATTTAGAAAAATTAAATTTTTCTTTCTGAGGTCAAGTTCTCACCTGTAATGACGTCATCAAAATGGCCGCTTTTACAGGTAAATACGTTTGTTTAACTCCCCCTAAAACTCCATCATAGATTCAAATATTGCAAAACTCAAATATATCATCTGAAAGCTCTTTAAAAGAGCTATTTAAAAAGATTTAATTTTTCTTTCTAAGGTCAAGGGCCCACCTGTGATGACGTCATCAAAATGGCCGCTTTTACAGGTAACTACGTTTGTTTAACTCCCCTAAAACTCCATCATAGATTCAAATATTGCAAAATTCAAATATATCATCTGAAAGCTCTTTAAAAGAGCTATTTAGAAAAAATTAATTTTTCTTTCTGAGGTCAAGGGCCCACCTGTAATGACGTCATCAAAATGGCCGCTTTTACAGGTAAATACGTTTGTTTAACTCCCCCTAAAATTCCATCATATATTTAAATATTTCAAAACTCAACTATATCATCTGAAAGCGCTTTAAAAGATCTATTTATAAAGATATAATTTTTCTTTCTGAGGTCAAGGGTTCACCTGTGATGACGTCATCAAAATGGTCGCTTTTGCAGGTAAATACGTTCGTTTAACTGCTTAAAACTCCATCATAGATTCAAATATTGCAAAACTCAAATGCATCATCTGAAAGCTCTTTAAAAGAGCTATTTAGAAAGATTTATTTTTTCTTTATAAAGTCAAGGGCCCACCTGTGATGACGTCATCAAAATGGCCGCTTTTACAGGTAAATACGTTTGTTTAACTCCCCCTAAAACTCCATCATAGATTCAAATATTGCAAAACTCAAATATATGATCTGAAAGCTCTTTAAAAGAGCTATCTAGAAAAATTTGATTTTTCTTTCTAAGGTCAAGGGCCCACCTGTGATGACGTCATCAAAATGACCGCTTTTACAGGTAAATACGTTTGTTTAACTCCGCCTAAAACTCCATCATAGATTCAAATATTATAAAGCTCAAATATATCATCTGAAAGCAAATTAAAAGAGCTATTTAGAAAGATTTAATTTTTCTTTCTAAGGTCAAGGGCCCACCTGTGATGACGTCATCAAAATGGCCGCTTTTAAAGGTAAATACGTTTGTTTAACTCCCCCTAAAACTCTATCATAGATTCAAATATTGCAAAACTCAAACATATGATCTAAAAGCTCTTGAAAAGAGCTATCTAGAAAAATTTAATTTTTCTTTCTAAGGTCAAGGGCCCACCTGTGATGACGTCATCAAAATGGCCGCTTTTACAGGTAAATACGTTTGTTTAACTCCGCCTAAAACTCCATCATAGATTCAAATATTACAAAGCTCAAATATATCATCTGAAAGCAATTTAAAAGAGCTATCTAGAAAGATCTAATTTTTCTTTCTGAGGTCAAGGTCCCACCTGTAATGACGTCATCAAAATGGCCTCAAATGACGTCATCACAGGTGGGCACTTGACCTTAGAAAGAAAAATTAAATCTTTCTAGATAGCTCTTTTAAAGAGCTTTTAGATGATATATTTGAGTTTTGCAATATTTGAATCTATGATAAATTTTAGGGGGAGTTAAACAAACGTATTTACCTGTAAAAGCGGCCATTTTGATGACGTCAGTACAGGTGGGACCTTGACCTCAGAAAGAAAAGTTAAATCTTTCTAAATAGCTCTTTTAAAGAGCTTTCAGATGATATGTTTGAGTTTTGCAATATTTGAATCTATGATGGAGTTTTAAGCAGTTAACGAACGTATTTACTTGAAAAAGCGGCCATTTTGATGACGTCATCACAGGTGAGCCCTTGACCTCAGAAGGAAAAATTAAATCTTTTTAAATAGATCTTTTAAAGCGCTTTCAGATGATACAGTTGAGTGTTGAAATATTTAAATTTATGATGGAGTTTTAGTGGGAGTTAAACAAACGTATTTACCTGTAAAAGCGGCCATTTTGATGACGTCATTACAGGTGGGCCCTTGACCTCAGAAAGAAAAATTAAATATTTCTAAATAGCTCTTTTAAAGAGCTTTTATATGATACATTTGAGTTTTGCAATATTTTAATCTATGATGAAGTTTTAAGCAATTAAACGAACGTATTTACCTGTAAAAGCGGCCATCTTGATGACGTCATCACGGGAGTTCATGACCCCTGATCAAGTGTCTCCCGGCGGTTTTTTGTTCTTATATATGTACCTAAGCTCTGTACCAAATTTCACACTGGTATCCGGAAGTGAAATATTTCGGCTGTTTTTGTCGCTAACTCCACAGACTATTAAGCATGGAGCGTGGTTGGTGAGCGTAAGCGCAGGCCCGGATTACCCATTAGGCCATCCTAGGCCCTGGCTTAGGGGCGCAAGCTGGAAACGGCGCATATTGAGGAGGGAAAAAATATTCATAGTTCGTTGATAAAATAAATAAATAAACAAAAGGAAGATAGAAAAAAAAAAAAGAACGCGGCACACTAGTATATGGAGAAAAATGGTCTATTAGAACGGATTGCAACCTGCCCCCCGAGCAGGAGAAACAAATTGAACGGTAGGTGGCGTAAAGCTTGAGGCGAAATAATTCTGGTCAAAGCAAATACTTTTCAATACCTTCGATTTGAGCAATCATTTCTTGAAAATATAGCACACAAGAAAATTAGTAACAGTCATGATATAGAAAATGGTCTATTATAAAACTTATTTAGGAAATAATTTTTCTCTTGATGTCTTTAAATCATGTCAGTAAGTTTGTTTAGCAATTGATAATTTATTAATTTATATTTATTAAAGACAGTCAGCCCACAGGGGCGTACGAAGTTTAAATTTTTGGAAGTGGGGCATATTAATCAATTTACCGAATGAAACATCAAATTTTGCCGCATGACAAAATACGAGCCTACACAAGTTCCAACATTTAACGAAAAGAGACATTAGACACCCATATAAAAATTTCTTACAAATTTGCTTCCGAATTTGCCAAACTGACACATCATTTGCGGAATAAGAAAATTTTGGAGAGTTAGCAATGACCTCATGTCCGAGCTCTTCTGCTACAAATATTGCTTATTTTGTACTCAAAATATTTACCATAGACTGCTTTAGTTCTCAACAGACACATGCATCGCATAACAAGTTCCTAATACATAATTTCTAATGCACAATTTTATATATTTTATTCATAATTATATCAGTTATTGGGGTTCACTTTCAACGTATTATTTTTCAAAATATTTTAATGAAGGTCGAAACAAAGTGGACAAAAATCAGGACATACCTTGAAATATGTTTTAAATAGAAGAACAATTAAGGAGAGGGAGAAAACAATTGTGAGGAAAGGAGCATCAACATTCTAATCTTTCTAATGTAGAAAATGAAAGAAAAACAAAAGTGTATCAAGAAATTCAAGAGCCATGCTTTTTAAATTTAAATAAAATAAATTAAAAAATACTTTAAGCTATCATTGCTAATTATCTCCTCAGCCCAAAACATTATTATTCTTTTTTTAAGAGGCCACAGACGTTTGTTTTTCAATTTCATTAAGGAAAAATAATAAAAAAACTGTTTTTTGAAAAATAAAGCTGTAGACAAGATGTTTTACAACATATTTTCAAGAATAAATAAAAGTTTAGCGACATAGTGAAATAAGGGAAGGGAGCGATTCCGAGCCTAATCCATGAAATTCACGTCACCAAAGCAGACTAAAATTGTGTTTTAATAATTTTAATTTCAGAAACATTCCAAGGGAGATCCCCTGAATCCACTTCAATTTCCACCTTCAAACATTATCTAATCTTGCTTTTTATGCAACGTCCATCTTAAAAAGTTCCCCAGTGAGACTCAACGAGCCCCATCTTTTCCTATAACATCAAAAGTGATCTTCAACCTCGCATTTAGGACTTAAATGTCGAAAATTTTCTGAGGAGAGACCAGAAACCAATTTTTTCCCCTTACATCACCGAAGATTTTCGATAATTTCATTTATCTGATTTCAACAGATCTCTCAAGGAGGGTTGTCACCCCAACCCCTCCCAACATTAGAAACCCTCCTAAAATTTCAACAAATTTTAATACGAGAAGTTTCCAACTCCCATCTCTTCACCCAGCACTGTTACAAATGCATTAGAATTTTTACAAATGCATATTTCGAAATGTTTTCTCTATGGAAAGCTCTCAAGCGGCCCACCTCCACACCATAACAGATCATCTAAAATTTCGTTTTCAGACCGCAAGATCGAAAACTTTTTCGGGAAGTGACCCTGACCTCAGGCCTCTCCCACCTGATTAAAAATTGTCTAAAATCTCGTGTTTTGGGTATCAATTTTAATAAATATTCCCAAAGAGCATTTTCGGCATTCAGTCCTCATCTAACACTATTCAAATAGTCTAATTGTTTTCATTACTTCAATTCTGACACCTTTACCGAAGCGAATTACTAAACCCAATCGTCTAAAATTGTATTTTAGGATCTCGGGAGAGCTCCAGGAGAGCTCTCCCGATTTCCGCCTTTCCAAAGCATCATTAAAGTTCGTCAAAATTTTAAGTTTCGAAAGGGGTGAGGAGGAGTCTTCAAACTCATTCCTTTATCAAACATCATCAAAGCTGACTCACACTTGCTTATGTAGGACTTCAATTTCGAAAACTTACCCGGGGGGTGGGTAGGCAAGCGACTGACATTTTTAGGGCAAAACAGTATGTATTTTGAAACATTCAAAGAAAAATATACGTTGTGATATCGGCTTTTCAACTGGATTATTATACCATTAAATTCAGCTTAAAAATTACAATAATCCAGGCGAAAAAATCGTTTCTACAACGTATATTTTGCTTTGAATGTAACAAAACACTTACAATTTTGCTTTATAAAAAATAAAAAAATCATAAATATCAATAAATAAAAAAAATCAATAATCTTTAAAATTGCGCGTTGAATTGGCCTGCTGCGAGTTGTCCCATTACTTTCCGATAAATGGAATAAAATTGCATTTTGAAAGCTTCAATTTTAACAAAATCCCGAGGAACCACCTTTGGACCTTTCTTTTTCGAGCATTGACAGAGGAATACGAAAAAAAAAGGGAGGAAAGAAAGAAAAAAACAAAATCATAAATCAGTTCATCAAATGGGGCGGGGAGGGGGAGATTCGATTTTGATAGGGTTTGGATGTGTGAGGTAGGGCGTAGTTTCTAAGTTTGGCCTAGGGCATAAATAGACTTTAATCCGGCCCTGCGTAAGCGAGCAGGGGCGGTAGCCCTAGTTGGTATAAAAAAATTTAAGTATGCCCAAAATGCTTTCATTTAACATTCTGGAATTTCTCAAATCACAATATTTAAAATGACTGTACTCCTATTAGCCACCCTACTTCCATTTTTAATTGAACCCAAATAGCTAGCATCGTTAGGAAACATGCTAGTTGAAACACACCCCTATTCAAACTGAATTTTTTTGACTCTGAAGCCTCTAAAACCAAACCGCTACCCATTTTGACCCCAGTAGAACTCAGCTGCAGGCTATTCCTGGCATCCCAACCACACTTACAATCACTACACACATCAATGAACCTGATACTGTGCTTTTGGCAAATTTCCTTAAGTACAGGTTCATGCACCTAGCCGGCTGATTTAAACATCTCCAGTGTACTCCATACCTGGGAAGCAAACCAACCACTTGGGCACAGTTCGAACAGTTGGCTACTTTTTTCAACAGGGAATTCCATTCCTTCGTAACTTCCTCATTCTTACTGTGGCCTACATTGTTAGTGCCCACACATTAAGTACTCATAGATTCTCCTTATTAAATAGCCCCTTCATTTCAGCAACCTTATTTACATCTTTAATCCGAGACCCTGGTAAACAACACTTAGCCACAAGATGCTTTTACCCCCCCCCCCCCGTCCTTAATTGAATTTCCAAATTCACGTACCATTGAATCCCCCCCCCCCCAAAAAATACTTCCTTTGTTTCCTAGTCTGTTTTCTTAGCAGTAACTTCCCCCTTTAACCCTGGAGTATTTACATTATCTACAGCTATAACACAACCTAATGCTAACTGGGCCTCCAAGGTTATCATCTTCACTTTTAAATCTCAGAGTTCAGCACACTTGGTGCAAATGTAATCCAGCTCAGAAACAGTAAAATCCTACCCCTCAAACAGGCAGAACATAAGTCACAAGATATTCATATGTTCCCCTTACAACTCTTAACCTCCTTCAAAATACATATAATCCCCATAAAATAATCCACTATTAAGAAGGCAGTACAAAAATGCAAAAATAAACAATAATACCAATAATTAGAATAAGAAAACATTACAAGTAAAAGATACAGAGAATACAGAATCCTAAGACAGCAGCAATTAAAAAGAAACCAAAATGCCACACCCAACAAAGCACATAGGCTTGACAACAATTAACCCTACACTGCATGATTTTTTATTTTTCTTTGAAAAAATACATGTTTTTCAATGCAATAAGAAAATATGGAAAATATTTTACAAAATTTAACTCTAAATTTTCACTGCTTGGATAGTTGCTTTAAAGATACCTAATACTTGCTTTTTATACAATAAGTTGCCTTATGCTAGTCATAAGAAGGAAAATTTGTCCAATTGGCAACACAATGCAGTGAGTGTAACACAATGCAATGTAGTGTTAAAGCACCACATTTAGGCTTAGCTCAGAAAATGGAGAAACACTTTAAGAAAGCAAGTAAAGCAAAAATAAGACTTCAAAACACAACAATACTTAATTATATGATAAAATACAGCAAAAATACTAAAACTAAAACAGTAAAAATGAAATATTACATTAAAAACTCACTCATCTAACAGCAACAAGAAATCTCCCCAGCAAACACTTGCGCCCTCTACATACTGGACATATATTTTAAAAAAAGTCAAAATGCAAGAAATTTAGTTTCTTTTTTTTTTTTTTTAAATTCTTGTTCAGATTTTGCTTCATTTTTTTATCAGTGACAGAACACTACTTGTAAAACATAATAATAAAATATATAAATGTGTAACCAATTGATTGTCGGTGATATGTTTTATGAATGTCTATGAAGTTTAAGTTAAGTTCTTTGACAGTAAATTTTAAATAATCTGTGTTTATGAAAAAAATATTTGAACAAAAAAAAAAACTTATTGAAAGTTCTATATATAAAGAGAAAAACAAAATCAAATTTTTTAGATCAGAAGTTGACACCATTTAGAAACTTTTCGAAAAAGCAAAATTTGTGAAAGGTTGTTTCAAACAAATTTAAAACATGCAAAATTATGTTTGGAAAATTAAACGAAATAGCTTAACTTTGGAAAAAATAATAATAAGAGAAAATCTCTTTATGCCATTTTTAAGACATAAAAATACTGGTTGAAAAAACTTAGGATGCAAGCAAATACTGAACAGCTCGTGTTAGCGTATGGACTGCAATTTAACTCTTGTTTGAGACCCTCAGTCTGAAACAACCATCCTTGATGAGCCCAAGAAAGAGAGAACTACTCTGAATGCTGTTACAAGTTGCTTGGTATTCGCTTGCAATTCCACCTTAGGTCCGAATACAGACAGTAACTTGTAACCTACAGATAGTATAATAGACCTCTGGTCGAAGTGCTTGGTTCGTTTGAACCCCCCTTTCTCTCATTTCAACTTTAACCCTCCTGCTATGTTCGAGTCAGTTTCAACCCAAAAGGGATTTCAATCGGCAATAAAATTTCGAGTAACGCTGGTATAATGTTGTAAATTCATGAATGTGTTAATTTTTGTATTTTCAAAGTCATGTTCTTCTTCTGTTTTGATTGAAGCATAACTCTACTTATCAGAGAAAAGTGCACTAAAATGGTGTTTGGATCCTTTTGGACCCAGTATGATTAAAAAGCATATACCAGATCAACAAAAGCAGGTTTTCCTCATTTATATTATGTATAATTTATGTAACAATAAATAAATCATTAATTTTTTATTATAATAAAAATGCTTATGGATTTTTGTATGATTACTTCTTCATTTTATTTTATTTATTTAGTCGTTTGACTAACAATTTATCTTTTTTGCGCATTGAAATCCGTAATAGTGAAAATATTTGAGGACCAACCTTTATAGCATTGAAAGCTCCATAAGTTTGCCGCCCACTTGAGGAGAATTGTTTTATTTCCCTCAAGTGGGCGGCCCCTTCCCCCACCTCTCACGTTCAGATCTCTATTGGCACACTTTGTCACAACCAAAAAAAGCTTTAGTTTCCTTTTTTGATGGAACTTCCTGTTTTTTGAAAGTTGAAGCTGATTGAAGAAGTTTGAGTCCAGTAACTGTTGTGTTGGTAATAACTCCCTATTTAGTATTTGTATATTTATAAACTGGATTTAGACAGAGATTCAGTGATAAATTGTTTTTTATCTGAGCAAGAAATTCATAACATACTGCCGGCTGTTCAGCTGTACATTATGAAGACAAAATTGTATCCGAATTCGAAAATACCATTTCAGAAGGTTTTGAGGCATCTTCGGAAGACAATAAAACCGAAAGTGAAGCGGCTTGCTCAGGTAGAGAACGGGGAGTTAACAAGCGAAGGGTGCCGTAAGCGTAGCCCCCTAGAAAATATTACATTGTTTACAATTCACTGTTTAACAGTTTCTCAATTTCTTACAAATTTGAAAAAAAAAAAAAAAAAAAATTTGCTTACATAATTGTATCTTAGTTTTCTTTTGTACAAAAACTGAAATTACTATTATATATTAATAATTTTTTTTTTTCTGTTTTCTTGGATTAAATACACAAAATGAATCCCAGAAAATGTATATTTTATGCTCAATAGCTTTAAATGCACTCAAACTTCTTGTAATAACTGAATATGAAAACAGAAAATAAATATGGCATTAGCGATTGATATTAAATATGTTGGATCCATTTGGACCCGAATATAGTGTTCATATGCTTAAAATGAACACAGCAGCAGGGTTAAGGGAAGAGATTATTTTTAAGGATTCTACTTGGAAATAAGGCTGCTACATGGTGTGTGAATTTTAAAGACCAACTATGAAAAGCATAAACTGTTTTATAAAACTTGGACAAAGTTTGTATTTCTACACTCATCTGTAACATGCAAGCAGATATGAGTCTTCAAGCAATCAAAAGGTAAAGTCGGTTCATTTTAAAGATTGATTGAAAGTAAAAAAAGATGGGGTAATACTACTGCACTCAAATTAAGCAGCGTCCAGACCTATTTCTGGTGATTTTACTCCAAGAAAAAAATCCAAGGTAGTAAAAAAAATATGCTGGGGTGAGGGAGTTGCATAGTGGCTATCAGCTTGCATATTAATTAATATGTTTTGCTGTTAGCTGCAATACAGAACTTGGGAAGCAGTGATTTTTAGAAAATGATTTTTAAGAGATTATTTCAGTTTGCAGATAGTTTTACATTTACTCTAGGTCTGCTGCTATTCAAAGGGTGAATGAGGGTCAGGCAAAAAGTTTATATACATATATATATATATATACATATACTTATGATGGTATACAAGGGTGGATCCAGCTTGTTGTTAACCTTTTGGATCCGGGCTGTTTTTTAGAAATTTTTCTTTCGACCCAGGTAGTACGACAGTTGATCCAGATTTCTTTTCCATTGAAAAGAGAAGTTATAAACTGTCGTTCCAGACGTATGGAACCTTGAAAAAATCCCCGGTTCCAAAGGGTTCGAGTGAAAATTTCAACTCCCTCCTCTAAAAAAAATAGAGTTACGGTACAGCATGTGTACCGCCCGGCTCCTAAAGGTTAAGGAAGGGATCATTTTCAGAAAGGGGGTCAGGTCAAAGGGTTATTTTTTAGCAAAAATTGGGGTGTTTGGCAATTTTTTCATAAAATTAGACCCAAAAAATGCAGTTTTATGCTATGTTTGGTTGCTTAAGAGGGGGGAGGGTATCTTGACCCCCTCTAGATCCGCAATTAGTGGTATAGTCAAAGTCCTCCAAGGTTCCCAATAGAAATTGGAATGTCTGAGGGCTGCTTGGCTCTTGGTTTGGATTAAAAATACTGAACCGTCTTCAAAGTTTCAGTCAACCAGTATATACTAAGGGGGTCAAAAGTAAAGTAAAAAATATATGCACCTACAAAAATTGAGCAAAATGTATGAAACCTGGAATGGTGTGCTGATATGATTTCACGAGATATGTAAATGGATAATATTTTAGCATATGACCAATAGAACCTTGGACATTGCATAAATTTAAAAATAACTTTCTAAATTCACCTTCTTCAAGGGGAATAGATTTTCCCAACAGTGTATAGACATACACCTATCAGTATATATAATAGTTATATATTTCTGTTACACTTTACCACCAAAATGAATGCATAAAATTTCAATACACTAGAGCTTATGAACACATAGAAACATTATATGAAATTTATTTCACCCTCTTACCAAAGTGGAAAACTGCATTACTTTATTCATGGTAAGAAAAAGCAATGAAATTCATCAACACAATCAACTATACAAGTGAATTTCTATGACATAAAAAATGTTGTTCGACAGAACATAAGTTTAAACTAAAAGTC
Organism: Uloborus plumipes; assembly: GCA_038373865.1. Lineage (NCBI taxonomy): Eukaryota > Metazoa > Arthropoda > Arachnida > Araneae > Uloboridae > Uloborus > Uloborus plumipes. The sequence goes on along the minus strand of JAXGGA010011939.1, from coordinate 12,209 downwards.
AGTAAATATCATACTAAAAGTTCAGTATCTTAAAATTTAAGCAAGTCTAATAATGATTATATGGTTTAAAGTAGCAAAAGGTGAAGTTTCGCATTTATTTTTAGCTACTATATATTATAAACAAGAAAATAATACAAAAATCTGAGTCCTAGTTGCTCGAAAGACTTTTGATAAGTTGAGTACTTTAACATCAAATAGGGCACTTAATAAGGTTAAATTAAGCACAAAATACCGAACCTTTATGTGTACAGAAGAGGTTTTAAATGAAATTTTTTGCCATCTATCCATGGCCTTTTGATTTTTAACATTGTTGAAGTAACATAAAACTTTCTATTTACAAACACATGCCACAGCTCGTGATAATGTGTGTCAATTTAAATTTTTGACTAAAACTAACTTACATCGATAATTTCATCATCGATATATCAACATTTTTCAACGAGCGTCTAAGTGCAGTACGAACAGAGAGGAAAATGGGAGGGACAAACTCTTTCAACGGACTGTTTTACATGACGTCATTGCTGGTATAAAAGTTGCTGGAATAGTGCGGACGGAAAATTGATTCTTCGGCAATGGTACAATACAAATTTGTGTGGCGGGAAAATTCTTTTCATTTTGAAAATCTTAATTTAAAAGGATTTTCTTTCTTTTAATCGTGCTACCACATTAGAAATATGGTGATAAATTATCATTTTCTTTTCGTTTACCACTTTTCCTATGCAGAGTCAAAATTGTCAAATAAAATTTATTTATACCACAATCCAACGCAATTATTAGAGCTACTTTGACCCAAAATACTAGCACAACGAGAAGTAAGTGGAGCATACCCAAGTAACACTGAGACGTTGCGACAGCGTTTTATCACGTTGCTATCGATTTGCCAGATCGTTTCGGTTTTACAGGTAACGTGGCAATATGTCGTTTTGAAGATTTGCAACAAAAGCATAATTTTGAAAAATTACCCATCGTTTCAAAAATTTTAAATGTGAAACCTTCTGAGAAAGTTGTTGCATCCGCCAAACAATCGGTACGCCTGCAGCCCTGGTGGCCATTTTCAGTATACGTCGCACTGGCTTGATACTAGTCCTACTATAGGGGCTCTAGCTACTTGCTACACCGCCACTGCTGTGATGACGTGAATTCTCTTCTTAGGCAGGAATTCAAGTAAAACACCATTGTAATCGCTTCGAGACGATCGCAAATTGCAATCGCTACTGGAAGCAGGCCCGTCATTTAGGGGGGGGGGCAGGGGGTCATTTGCCCCCCCCCCTGGTTTTGAGAAATCAATGTATTTACATATAAGTGGGGGTGGTTTTTGTTGTTTTCTGGTGAAATTGTATTGTGTTTTTACCCTTTGCCCCCCCTCCTCCTGGAAAAACTTGAAATGACGTACCTGACTGGAAGTCGAATTACATTAGAATAGCATCTTGTAGCGATTGTAACGTTTCACTTGAATCCAAATTTGGGAATTTGCGATTGCATTGGTGAGTTGCGATTGTCCGTGTTTCACTTGAATTCCTGCCTTAGTTTTGGATGTAAGAAATGGATTAGTAAAGGACTTAGTAATGGATTTTAATAGATTCTTGACGCCGTTTTTTGTCATGCTAAATGTAGACTATGCTATATGTTCAACTATGAATGCATGTTATGCAGTTGATTTTAAAATATCAGGAATGCTCTTATATTGTGAATGAAGCAACTGTACGAGAATATTGAAACGCCTTTAATCGGCATGAGAGACAATTAGGAGTTTTAAAAGATTTCTCGACCAATTTCTTTTAACTAGTATATTAACAGTAATGCGCGAATAAAAATGTGAAGTACTCACTGTGTTATAAATTAAATGTTCAATGACGCCAGCTCAGGAAAAGGAAAGACTTTAAGCCTTTTAAAAGAAACGATTAGTATAAGTCAAAAGAAAAAAAAAATGCACACACATACACATAGAGAAGAAAAAATTAAAGCTCAAATGCTCGATTCTTTGCAGCAGCATGCATTTTAAGAATATTGTTTACTCGTCCGTGCGAAAATGTCACATTAAAATAAATACATAAATAAATAAACTTATTTCTAACTAAAGTAAAATTTCTTTGATGTACCAATTGACATGGTTGGAAATAAAAACACCCCCGAGGCTTTGGTTTCAACATAATTGTCAATCCTAATATGGTAATTTTTACACATGAAAGGCCTATTTTGATAAGTATTCCCCCTTCCAGAAGAAAATTCTGGTTGTGCTCTAGTGACCTGCAATGACCAAATATATTTAATCATGGAGTGTTCATGGATTTTTTTCAAAAAATAGTTACACTGATGTCACTTTCTAAAAATGTTTTTAGATACAGTCGAACCTCGTTTAAAATGAATTAGTGCTAAACTGAACTACATTTCCAATCCCCGTCCTCCTGTTTGTTTGCTCGTCGGTTAAGATAAAATAGGAGATAAGAGAAATTAATTTAAAAGTCGTTTGGAGTTCGTTTAAACGAGGGTTGACTGTAACGTTAGTGAATAACAAATATATATATTTTTTTTACATGTTTAGAGAAATTCAGAAATTTTAGAAAAATTTATTAACATAATCTAACATGATATGCTTTATTTGTCAAAATATCGAGCGAACATTCTTAAAATAGTTAGTGGCGTAGCTAGGGGTTGGCAGGAATGGCTCTTGCCACGGGCGCAGCAGCCAGGGGGGCGGCATTTTGACCGATTATTATTTTTTTTTTTTGCTCAAGTCCAAACAGACTAAAAAGTGAAAATTTGATAGACACCCCGATCAGCGCAAACTGCGTTAAAAATCATTTAAAATGTCGTCTTTGAAACTAAAATTTCTAAAATTTCTGGGGAAACTCTCTGAACCCAAACTCTTTTTCAAATATTATCAAATACATGGCCTTATAATTGTGTTTCTATAACCTCAATTTTTCGATGGAGAGTACCAAACACCATCCCTTAACTTAAAATCAACAAAAATTGTCTACAAATGCGTTTACTTATGATACTTAATTTTATAAATCTTAGAGAGAGCTCGTGACCCCCTTCCCTCTTTCTTTCCTCATGTCTAAAACTCCATATCTTTAAGAATTCAATTTTGAGAAATTTCCAAAAAAAAAAAAAAAATCTTCGGGCTCAAGCTGTTTATGAAATTCTGTGAACATCTTCTACACTCACTGCCAAAAGTTTAGCACGAACACGAAAATGTAAATTTCCGAAAGCCAATCTGAAGTAGAGAGGCTACTATTCGCTACAGAGGTAGCTGTGGAAGTATGCAAATAAGCTAAGTAACAGTCAATCAGGGCTTCGTGTCGAGACATATGCAAAAGAGGCATTCGTATAAGAAGGAAGCATAGTAAAGGGTTACAGGAGTTACATGTAAGTGCTGATAAAAGGTGTTTAGAACTTTCCCACGATTTGTTTTCAACACAGACGTGTTTCTATGGCTTCCAGACGACGAATGGAAGATTCGGAGCGGTGGCGCAATGTCGGACGTATTGAAGCAGGACAATCAATCACAGACGTTACCCTTTTTGGGCGGTCATCATTCCGTCACTTCACGATTATGGAAACAATTCCTAACGAGCCAAACAGTTATCCGAAGACCTGTGACAGGTCTCCCAAGGGTTACTAACCCCTCGAAAGATCTTTATATTGCAGTTGTAGTCAAGCGGAACCGAAGAGCGACCTCCACCCGCGTGACATCTATGGTTGCAGCGGCCATTGGTAAGACAATATCTTCCACTACTGTGTACCGAAGACTACACATGAATGGCCTGTATGCCCGGGAACCACGGGTTTGTGTTCCGCTCTCCGTCCAATCCAGAGGGGTACGATTAAAGTGGTGCCACCAACATGTGAGTTAGACTGTGTCTGATTGGGGCAACGTTATGCTTACAGATGAGTAGAGATTTTCGCTGCAACCCGATGTAGAGCTCATTTAGAGGATAGGCTGACGTATCCGACATTTCGGTTCCAAGATATTCTTGGATCCAGCCTTGTTACAGGTATATGAAACATATTAATACTATACCTGGTTGCTCTGGTGTAAAGTAACTTAGGATTAGTTAGATAAAGCACAATATTAGGTAAATTAAAAAAGATAACTTATTTCTCGAATTTAAAAACAGTTTATTGGGAAATGTTTCATGAAACTGAGTATATTTACATATTGTACTTGTTTCAAGCCTGAGTTATGAAATGTTTTTGTCATATATACAAAAATAGTCAAATAACATCTATGCAGCTACAATTCAAGCTTAGCTTCCACTTTTCTTCAATGCGACTTGAGTACAGATACCAATGGTTCCACGCTCACCGTTTTGGAACCAAAATGTCGGATAAGTCAGCTCCCCTCTTAGAGGAGCCTTAACCCGATGACAAGAGTGCAAGGGTCTGGAGAGAGCAAGGAACACCCAATCAGCCCCCAGGACATTGTCGAACATCACGCATTTCGAGCTGGAAGTGTCATGGTCTGGGCAGGGATTTCGTTGGGATATTGCACCGACCTGCACATCTACAGACAGGGATCTGTGACGGCTATATGGTATCGGGATGAAGTCCTAGACCCCACTGTAAGATTGTACGCTGCCGCAATGGGTCCTGCTTTCGTTTTAATGGATGATAAAGCACGTCAACATAGAGCGGTCCTAGTCAACGACTACCTGAAGCGGGAGGGAATTGCTCGTATGGACTGGCCAGCGTACTCGCCCGACCTTAATCCGATTGAAAACCTTTGGGATGCTCTTGACCGTACTGTGTCTGGACGTGTCCCACCCCAGCCACTCTCACAGAGCTGGAAACTGCTCTGCATGAGGAATGGCAATTACTCGACTCTGCGATGATTGATCATCTCATGAAAAGCATGAGGACATGCTGCAAGCTTTGTATGCAGATGAGGGTGCTCACCTACCCTTTTAATGTCAGTTTTTGTTGTTTGTTTAGTTTATACAGCATTTTGTAAATGACTCCAAAAGGGCGTCATCTTAGAATTTAAGCAAAATTACTATTTTTTTTAAAAATCTCTGCATGTAATTATGTGTTTTGTTTATTGCATAAACATATTTGCTACTTTCCTGCCGCATTAATTGTTAATCAAAGCAGTACTTGTCCATTTTTTCGCATTTTGCCTCTCCGTGCTTACCTTACCATACCTTACCTTACTCATTAGAGCGACCTCTAGAGGGGGGGGGTGGGGGGCGAAATTTTTCAAGTTTGCCACGGACGCTAGGCCCTCTAGCTACGCTACTGAAAATAGTTTTCCCCCTATATTTGCATTAACGTTCACAATAAATTGTCGGAAAAATGTTTTCATTTTTATAACCGCCTTAAACATTAATATTTTGATCATATTTCGCGAAAAAAAAAGCAAAATGGGTAAATTTCTAGTTTATATCTGTTACAACATGGTTTTGTCTCTAGTTTTCAAAAATATGTTTCCAACAGTTTATACAGTCGAGTCTCAGTAACTCGAAGTCCCAAGGGATCATCTAAACGCTTCGAGTTATTTCTAGTTCAAGTTATAGGAAGTTCCCACAGCCTTCTAAAGACTTTGAGGCCCAATGAAAACTTAGAAATAAAGGAATATTTCAAACTTAAGGCTTCAAGTTATCGAGACTAAACCATTAATAAAGAGCTTAGGTATACAGAAAAAAAGTTTTCGCTTCCTGCGTGAATTATTTTCACCAGCGTTTCAAAATTTCATTACGCAGCAAATTATTCGTCCAGAGAAAAACTCATGTTATGTTTTAAAGAGTAATTTCTGACAAAAAAGGGTGATTTTATTGAAAATAACTGAACAAGAATGAAAATGACATTGTGTTACACAGTTGACATCAATTGAATTTTTAAAGATAAACATTATTCACGTTCACGTATCCCCAGGGGTGCCCACAGGGGGGGGGATTATGGCGCAAGTTGCGCCATCAAAATTTTTGGAGGGCATTTTTTAAAACTAATTTATTTATTTACTTATTTATTTGAATTATTTACTGATTTTTTAAAATTATTCATTAATTAACATTTTTAATTTAAATTAGTTCTTTTATTTCTTTATTATTTATTCATTTATTTTGTGTGTGTGAGTGTGCTTGGAATGTCTCTAAGAGAAAAAAAGCGATTCTACTCTACGCATAATTATTACTTTTAGAAAATTAATAATAAATAAAAAAATAAATAAATAATATTTAAAAGAATAAATAAATAATATTTAAAAAAATAAATAAATATTAAAAAAAAAAATTAAAAAAATAAATATAATAAAAAAGAGAGGTAAAATATTAATACTACTCTTGCCCCAACCCTTGTATAATATTCATAATAGATTTTAAATTTATAAAATATTATTCATTTAAGCACCAATGTAGTAAAACTGGAGAAATTATAGATTAATGCTAAATGAAATTACAGTTGAATCTCGCTATCACGTCACCCTTAGGACTGTCTACAAAGCCATTATAGCAGGAGCCACGCCCAGACTGGAAGGTTTAACAATTCATAATTAATAATTTGTTTATAATAAAATTACATATTTAATAAGTAAGCTAATAATTTGATGTTTTTCAACCAATGTAGTTCAACCAATGTAGTAGATTCAACCAATGTAGTTTTGATATATTGGCGGACAAGTTTAAAATTATAAGAAAAAAGCAACACTTCACTTCTTTCTTTTAATTTTACTCTGAAATACTTCCTAACAAGAGTTTACTTAGTTTTTGGCAACATTTTTAACACTCGTACTTTCAAACACGTACAAAGTTGATTTTTTAACAAAAGAAAAAAAAAAGGGGGTTTCCTGTAATTATACACAAGAATTAAACCAATTAAGAGACTCTTCACTTTTGTTAACCTGATTAGATTCTGACAGCTAATCCGCATCTTTCAAAAAAAGAAAACTCTTTCTAACTCTTTTTTTTATACGTTATGCTTGCCTGTTCCTTGCCAATCTAATGAAGAGATTCAATCTTTTTCTTTTATAGAAGAAGCTTGCAATGACCATCAACTAAGCGATGGTTGAATTTTATTTGTAAAGAAAGCTGTGATCTTTCTCTTTTCCTCTTACTTTAGTCCAATTTCAAACTGCATTTTCTTTGCATTATTTTCTCTTTTCCTTTATTTTAATGGCTAAAATCTATCGCTTTCAGAACTTACCTACAAGCCTCGTCATTCTTGAAGGACATGTATAACACAGGTCTGCTATCGTTTGTTAGAAATTAATACAATAAACTTTTCTAGATGTTTTCATTATTTCACTGAAAATATTTGATTTGTAAAGAAAAATCCGGTCTTCTCTGAGTAGCTAAAAGTGCCGTGGAATCCAGCGCTTCATCATAAACCACTGCCGCCACTTAACAATAAGATCATGTGCCATAGTTTGGGACTTTGAAAAGGTGACGTGATATCCGGAGGATCGTGAAATCCAGCTGTAGCGATAATAAGGTTTGACTGCAATATGACGTTAAAAGTTACTTGCATTTATGTTGACAGTAACTTTTAAAGTAAAATTCTTTCTTACCGTAAAATTTTGCTTTATGTTTGAACCAAAAAAAAAAAAAGAAAAATCTTCGATTATTTTACAAATTAGAAAATATAAAGTATTAAAAGAAATGCGCTACCAGGAAGAAGTACCAGTGCCGTATTTACGTATGGGCTTAATGGGCTATAGCCCAGGGCGGCACGATTGTTTTTTTTTTTTTTTAACAGTAGGGTTTGGTGACTTTAGATATCAGTATCAGTAATTATAATTCTAATTTAAATCTGTAAGAAATCATTTGAATAAAAATTTAAAGTCTAACTATTTTTTTAAATAAATTATTTATTTATTAACATATATAAAATAATAGAGCTTCTATGTGAGTATGATTTATGTGTGATGTATATTTGTATATTTTTGTTCTTATGGGTTCTTTCATCGAAATAAAATGTTTATGTATTTATTTTGTTAACTAAACAAATGAATAGCTGTCATTTCATACAATGTGGCTGTGAGGCTAGTAATGCAAAAGGTAATTGAAATTTTTTAACCACGCTATCAGCCCATTAAAGCTACAGACACCAAATAACCACTTGCTCAATTTCTGATGATCTGATACTGTTACGTAGTGAAAAATCATTGAATTTGACGTAGGAGAGATTTTTCATGGAAAACAGTTGGCACACGTCTCCAAACTTTATGAGAAATTTTTAATTCCTGCTCATCTTTTTTTATTCAGTCATAAACCGAAGACAAGGTATTCAAATGTAAAAATAATACCGTAAAAAAAAAGAAAAGAAAAAGTTAATAATTCGCAATATAAGTCGACTGCTAAAGACAAAAGGGAGAAAACTCCCTTTCAACGTGATAGATGTCGCAATAACTGATTAATACTGATGATTTCATCATCACTGTAAATGTATTCACATTTTTTAAGGATATTTTAGGTTCCATTAATAAAACATCGGCATTGAAAAACCATCGATGTTAGAGAAAAGAATCAACACCATAACATCGATGGTAAAAACATCAATGTTTTAACAATGTTCAATGTTTTAACAGTGTTTCGAAAACATCGACATCGATGTCGCACCATTAAGTGTGCAAACGCTGTCGCTGCATCTGTTGGAGTAGCACAGATTGTTTTAATATTATTGTTATTTCGTTATTCGTTTACTTTATTCCAATTGCAAGTTGTTGATAAGGTATAGTAACATTTCTTTTCCATTTAAATCTTTAAACAAATTTTTAAAATTTTTAAAACTATTTTTGAAACAAATATGTGAAGATTATTCATTTCAAAAACTGTTTTAAATTTCGAAAGAAAGTTTTTAATGTAATTAAGTACTAAAAATGTTGATTTATAATAATATAAGAGCAGATTTGTAGTAGTAAAAGTTGAGATTCGCACAAGACGAATTTTTACCAATTGGCTGGTTGTTAAAAACCAACCAATTTCATGTTTAACTAGCTGTGTGGCCGGGCTTTGCACGGTTTACCTTGAGAATACATTTTATGTCAAGTAAATAAAACAGTTTTTTTTTCTACAACTCTGAAATTCAACACCTCAAGGGGGGGGGGCGGCCAGTTTCAAAAGCCCATGGCGGCATCACGTCCAAATACGCCTCTGAGAAGTACTGATTATGTTTCAGTGTGTATCTAATCTTCACAGGATAAAATTCACGTTAAGAGATTCAGGGCAAAACAATTCGTTTTAGTTTTTAAATCTTTAGCTTTTAAAGAGGTTTAGCTTTCTTGTTTTTGATTTTCAAAAGTTAAAAGTATGCTATTAGGAAGTTTCAAACTCTGTTAGAAGAAATGAGATTAAAAATTGCATGGTACTCAAATTGCAGGAGGCCTTTTTTCTTGATAAAGTGCTAAAAACCTAAAACTGATTAATAGTAACGTAAAAGAAGCTGATTATCTGTACAAAACCGTAAAAGCTGACCTATGTTCATAAACATTACAGAAAATCAAACAAAAATTAACAGATAGGTAAATAATTAGAACGACTGCTCACTCCAAAAAAAAAAAAAAAATAAATAAAAAATAAATAAATAAAATAAAATAAATTAAAAAAATAAATGAATAAAAACCCTTGCCCCCCCCCCCAGTAGTTCAGTCCTTAATCCGCCCATGGATCCAGAGATGGAGAATTAAGCTTATTGTCGTATGCGGCCTTCTCAACGTAAAAGCAAAGAAAAAAAAAAGTTGGCCTTGTTTCATTACTACAAAATAAAGTATTTTTCTATATGAATTTCGGAGTTTTAACGCTTTGTAGACTACTTTGAACTTAGAATATTAATTAATACATGACATGAAAGAGCAATACAGTTATACGTACAAGCTAACAATCGTTCAATATGAGCACTCATCATTACACGCCACCCATTAGTTCAAAACCCATTTTTTCTTAAGTGTTGCTAAGTGTGTGTCGTGCAATTGTTGCTACAGTTGCCTGAATCTATCTTAGGTCGGGTGTTAGAGATACATACACACAATCCTTTATGATACTATTTGTCCTATATTTTCTTGCTTGGAAAAGTAAAATGCATCATAATTGGTAGTCTTACAAACCTTCACATCTTCGAAGGAGATTAAATCACTGGGACTTAATATTATATCGAGGATCTCTAATTTCATGTGCGTCTTTTTAGAAGTGCTATGAGTCTTCAATTTCTTTCCAGGGTCGACAACTTAACTATATAGGTCACGATTATTGTCGAAGAGCTGTGGGAGAGTGATAATTCTAAACGCATAGATTGCCTGGCAAGGCCTTAGGATATAAACTCCATCGAGCATGTATGGCATTTTCCAGGGAGACACTTGGATGCACGTAATTTACTGTCAGTAAAAGTGGGCAGCAATGCATCAGAAACTCATTGACAGCATCATATCAGAATCAGCAAACAATGTAAACCTTTCAAAGTAGTGGGGAGAGTTCACATCGCATATTAAATTCAGGATGTGTTTTGTTAAATAACTGCTTATCATTGTTTCGATCTCCCACCACATTGTACTCTAGTGTGCTACTTTATCAATAAAGGTAATTTTTACACTTTTGATCCCTTTTTTGGGAATTATTTTGCTTTTATTACCTTGCTTTTATTACCTATTCTTGCATCTTAGAGATGTTATGGCATTATTTTCATTGATTTAGAAAGCTTTTGTTCATCTTTTTAGTAAGAAAACCATCGCATCCTTAATTTTTGCTCACCAGTGCACTTATTATACCATTATTATACCAACGTTTATTATAACTATTTAAACCGATAAAACTAATCAAAATTGGTAAGTGCACGGATCTCTGGGGTGCCAAATGCCAAGTGTGATTGATAACTGGGCTCTATGAACGAGAATAACTAGAATATTATCGAGAAAACTTTTTAGCAAAAGGAAGCTTAACATTTGATGATTCAGCATTATAATTCTGGCAAGAGCAATAACCAAAGGTCCAAAGCAATCAATCATTGAACCATGTAATTTACAAATTTCAAATATAGGAACAGATAATTGTAAACTTGCATTATCTGCAATATAATAACAATTTTATATAACATGTAATTACAAGTACAAAATTTGGGACTAAAATTACCTGTAATCTCGAAAAAAAAAAAAAAAACATGAAAATTTAAAATAAACACTATATATGTCTGAAAATTACACCAAATTGAAAAAAGTAACTTCCATTTAAGTACTGCATTTAACAGGTAATATAAACTTCCTTTAGTGCTAAAGTTAAAAAATTCTAACTACACTCCACCGAAACTCGAAATATATTGCATCGCTTCCACTTTTAAAAGAAAGCTTACTTTTAAGCGGTTTATTTTGATGTAAACATTTATTTCTTCTACCAAGAGATTTAAAACAAGTCTGTAAAGATCTCTGGAGCTGTATTTGCTTCTGCGTCCTTCAAACGGTAAACAAGACAAAAAAAAAAAAAAAAAAAAAAAAAAAACCTTCTGATCTCGTAAACCAAAAGAATAGTTCATCTCGGGGGAAATCAACACAAAGGTGCCCAGAGATTTGTGACTAATAGCATCTTTGGCAAGAGTAAAAGATCGATTGCGGTGCTTTGATGTATCTTTTACTACCGATATGCAACGTTTTGGGTTTCAGTGGGATCTTTATAACTCGGGAGAAATACGTAATGTCTTTGGAAGTGATGATAAATATCAAATATGTGTGGGTGTAGTTAAGGTGATCATAAAAATATTCAGAGGAAAAGGGAAACAGAAAAAGTCCACACAAAGATTAAAAAATTCGGTAGGCGCAGATGAAGAGGAGAGATGGGATTTGTCACCTGTTACACTGTGAAACTTTCGAAGTTTTGTCTTTTATGTTTTTTGTGTCATTTATTTAAAGACTTGTGCCAAAACATTATTATTATTTTTCTTTTTGACTACAGTACACTTCCGATTATTCTCGGATTTGGGTAGCACGGGTATCGTGGATAACGAAAATCGCGGATAATCTGAAAAAAGCATAAAATAAGGGGTAAAGAAGATAAAAAACGACTTTCGCTTAAAAATAATCGCATTACACTTAAAACGTGGCATGTATAAACAGTGAAGATAGGTACAGCATAAAAAATTATTTGTATCTGAGGTTCTCAAGAATATAAAATCTATAAAGAAGTGGTACTTACGATGACGCCTAAGTAAAATAATTTACTGAATGAAGTACACTGCACTTTTGGGGAAGAACTGTAAAGAAAAACAAATTTTAATTCGTGCTTTTTTCG
>JAXGGA010011938.1:0-40589 GCA_038373865.1 Uloborus plumipes | reverse complement strand
GTAAATTATTTTGGTTTTGATGATGAGACGCTCTGTGATTTGAAGTTTCATGCTTTGCTGAGGCCCCATTGTCGTACCTCATGTGTCTGTACATGTACAATGAATGATTTAATTGAAAACAATGCTTTGGTTTCTTGGAAATTGTAGATGAGGGGGAGCACGGAGCGGTCTTTTATAAGTGAGAATTTACCCACTTTCCCCTAGACTTTAAGAAAGACAAGGTATACACTGAAGTGACAAAAGTCATGGGATACCTCTTAATATCGTGTCGGCCCTCCTTTTGCCCGGCGAAGTGCAACAACTCGACGTGGCATGGACTCAACAAGTCGTTGGAAGTCTTCAGCAGGAATATTGAGCCATGCTGTCTCGATAGACGTCCATAATTGTGAAAGCGTTGATGGGGCAGGATTTTGGGCACGAACAGACCTCTCGATGGTGTCCCATAAATGCTCAATGGGATTCATGTCGGGCGATCTAGGTGGCCAAATCATTCGTTGGAATTGTCCAGAATTTTCTTCAAACCAATTGCGAACAGTTGTGGCCCGGTGACATGGCGCATTGTCATCCATAAAAATCCCATCGTTGTTTGGGTACATGAAGTCCATGAATGGCTGCAAGTGATCTCCAAGTAGCTGCACATAAGCATTTCCAGTCAATGTTCGGTCCAGTCGCACTAGAGGACCAAGTCCATGCCATGAAAAAACAGCCCACACCATTACGGAGCCACCACCAGCTTGAACAGTGCCTTGCTGACAGTTTGGGTCCATGGCTTCGTGGGGTCTGCGCCACACTCGAACCCTACCATCGGCTCTTACCAGCTGAAATCGTGACTCATCGGACCAGGCCACGGTTTTCCATTCATCTAGGGACCAACCGATATGCTCACGTGCCCACGAGAGTCGCTGCAAGCGATGTCGTTCTGTCAGTAAAGGCACTCGAGTCGGTCTTCTGCTGGAATAGCCCAAGAAATCCAAATTTCTCCGCACAGTTCTAGCAGACACGTCCATTGTACGTCCCACATTGATTTCTACGGTGATTTGACGCAGTGTTGCTTGTCTGTTAGAATTTACGACTCTTTGCAGACGTCGCCGGTCTCAATCTTTAAGTGCAGGCGGTCGACCACTGCGCTGTCCATGGTGGGATGTTATGCCTGAAATTTCATACTCTCGGCACACTCTTGACACAGTGGATCTGGGAATGTTGAATTCTCTAACGATTTCCGAAATGGCATGACCCATGCGTCTAGCTCCAACTAACATTCCGCGTTCAAAGTCTGTTAATTCACGTCGTGCGGTCATCATCACGTTAAAACCTCTTCACATGAATAACTTGAACAGAAATGAAAGCTCTGTAAAAGCACTGCGCATTTATACCTGTTCTATGCGATGCTACTGCCATCTGAAAATTTGCATATTGCTATCCCATGACTTTTGTCACTTCAGTGTATGTTATACGTGTGCGTATTTGTTATTTCCATTGGATTCAAAGCGTAGTATATATTGAGTTATTAATGACTTGAATCTTTTCTGACACCGTGGAAAAATTTAAAATCTAGTTGATGCTTAAGACCTTCAAGTCCAGTTTTTTCATAGGGGGAGCTTAAGCCCCCAAAGCCCCCTCCTGGGTGCGCGCCTGGGTCGCTGGGGCGTCTTGGAGGCGTCGCTCAGGGGACGGTTCTTTCAACGCGAGCCTTACACTATGATTCCGCCTCAAAATATATTCCTGACACCAAAAATAATAAATAAAACACCGATAGGTTTAAAACTGTATATTTTTGTATTCAAACAAATTATTAACGATAAACATGCAACGAAAAGAGATTTAAATTTCCTATTTTAATTTTATTTTTTCGACTGGATTTAAAGATATTCATCCGCAGCATTTCAGTTTGCAAAATCTGTTTCCCGCCCGATTCGTGGTTGCAAGGTGAGTAAATAACTTTTCAATATTTATTAAACTATTATAGTAAGAGTAAAATGTATATTTTATTTTAAAAGATACTTCATCTAGAATTTGCTGTAACGAAACCATGAGAAAATAGTTATGTGGAAGATTTAACATGAAAAATATTGTTAACGATAGTCATTACATTGTTGGTCGGTATTGCTTTGCTTATGGTAGTTTCATGTGAATATAAAACGATATAATTCATTAAATTCTACTATTCTGTATGTTAATTTTTGTGTTTCTCTCTGTAGCATCTGAAAAGAATTAAAGGGAGATAAGTTCCTCGCTACGGAATGTAAATTACACAACTAATGAATAGAATGTTTTTCTTAATCACGCGCTACCCCTATTGCTAGATTCAGTTAATATTTAGCAGCGATAAATAAAAGCTTTATTTCTTATTGGTATCAAGTGGGACATTTGTGAGTAACACTGTGTGTCTTAAATAGTAAACAAACAATATCTTTTATACTTTAATATTCTCAAGTGAAGTTTAAAAAGGATGGTTTTTATTATGTTTCAAAACTGCATATTATTTTTCCCATTCTCATTTTTGAATGCTGGGTTTTTCGCATAAAAATGTAAAATATCATGTTTCTGTAATTTTTCACTCTTGAAAGTTCTGTGCAAAAATTTTAGGTTTTGTAATGCATGGTTTTATTATGCCAAAAAATAATAAATTTTATAAGAAGTAAGTATTGGATTGTATTCAACTGTTTTAGATTTTTTCTGGATTATTTATTCAGTTGTGTTTATGTGATGGATGCTTAGGGGATCAAACTGTACCAGTGGCATATTTAAGTGTTCTTTTTTAAGTATTTTTTTTTTTCTGTATGGGAAGGAGAGTGCCATTATTCTTGGGCACTCACCAGGGCTGTCGAGAGACCATGTCAACCTAGTTGGAAACTGATAACTCCAGCCTCGGAAGGGTGCACATCAGAATCAGAATAGTACAAGGTTTTTTAACTGGAATTCGCTTACTCCGAACAGCCATGTAGATTTACTTATGTGTAAATAAAAGGGGAGTTATTGCAAGCTGGCTGCAAATGGAAGCCATGGACCTTTGGCTCTCCCTGCGGTGCTAACTTTAGGAATTCCTGGTATATGATATGTAAAGGTTATCCTATGAGATGTTAACTTTTAAATCTTACAATTTAAAAAATATGTATTATGTAGGTAGCCCTGTTATCATTTTTACTATTTAGCACACTTTCATTTGATTAGTAGGGACCGGGCTAAGGTTTTGAAGTTGTTTGCCAGTAAATTAGTCGAATTTCAAAAGTCTTAGCGAAATTTCGAGAGTTTTAGTGAAGAATTTTAATTATTTGTTTTTTTAATGTAATACTGTTGGCCCCGCTTAAACAAATACTGTCGATTCCAAGAAATATTATTCAATTAAAGGGGGTATTCAATTAAGTGGGAATCTTTAACATTACGTCTATGGCATCGGTTCCAAGATATTTAATTCGTATAAGCGTTGTATTCGTTTATCCGTTACCCGATTAAGTGGGGACGACAGTACATGTATTTTTTCCCCCGAGTGAAAATTTCTGACAATTTTCCATTCGCCAATGTTTTAGTCAAATCAGAATTTTTTTCGACAAATTTTTATCGCATTTGTCGAGGTGGCGAATGCTTAGCGGGGTCCCTGGATTAGCAATTTTTTCTTTGTTGTTGCATTGGTTTATATAGAGTTGTACACAATTGATAGCACTGCCTGATTGTGAAAACTCAAAATCTTGAAAATGGGACCGACAGTAAGACTTTGAGCATTTTTCAGAAGAAATGATGAAGCATTCAACAAATCTACAGTTCAGTGACTAATAAAGAAGTAACTACTGTTTCATAATATTGTAAATAAATTACTCTGGTGAAAACTTAATATTTTTTTCTATGTATATTACATGCCAGTAATTATTTTAAAGTTAATTTTAAAGTAGCCGGTTTCTACCAGCGGTTTTTATTGCCTCGGCAGAAACCTGCCAGAAATTGTTTTCGGCTATTAGATAGGAGATGTTATAGAAGGAAAATATATCAGAATATGCATTTTCATTGTATGTAACAGCTGTTTTATTATGATTTAAAAAGTTGCACATTTTATTGGACATCTTATGTACAAGAGCTCAAAATATTCAGGGTTGGTCTTGGGACCAAGACAAGCCACATTTAACTGTTACTTCCAACTTACTAATTTTATCTTTGTTTACAATATTACGGTTTTCTTTGTGAGAATAGATAGAATAAGAAATTTTTCTAGCATTTCAGGGTAGCAAACCAAACATAGAGTAAAATCAAGGATAGGCATTATGTCTTGACCTTAATGTTTAATTTTTTCTTTCAATTCTTTTTAAGGAAAAGAACTGTGAAAAGGACATGTAAGAATAGAATGCAAATGCCTTGATTCTGCCTTCTAGCCTAAAAGGTAATCTCCCTTCTTGTATTAATTTTTCATGCGTTTTACATTTTTTCAAATAAATGAATATCTGTGTGTGTGTGCGTGTGTGTGAAAATTATCTTTTAATTAGAGTAAAATTTTATTCAAGAGCAGTAGTTTATTATTGTAGTTCCAACTTTCATTTTTTTTATTCACTTTTTTTTTAAATAATTATATGTTCCATGGTTTACAGTTGTGTTTTAGTCTTAAGTATGATATGAAGGTTATCGAAATTAATATTTGAATGTATTGGCGCCACTGTCCATGACACCATGTTGCTTAGTTAGTTTTACAAGTCCATGCTCCCTCTCACATCCACAGTACTGTGGATGTGAGAGGGAGCATGGACTTGTAAAACTAACTAAGCAACATGGTGTCATGGACCTGGTCTAGATGCTCTACACCAGGGGGACATGTAACAACAACACAAATATTTAATCTTTCATAATTGTGGAAATCATAATTTGTGTGCTATCCCCCCCCCTCCCAGCTGAAAAATTGTTGAACCTCTCCCTCCATGCTAATAATGTGCGCCCCCTCAAAAAATGGATAAATAGCCCTTTAAGCCTCACCCCCTTGAAAAAATATGATTTTATCCAGAAAATGCAGTTAGCTGGATGTTTCAAAGTACTCAGGAAGTCTAAACCTACCAGTTTCATCGTTACCTCAAGACTGTTAGAAGACCAATAGCCTTTAGGTACATATAAAACATAAGTTATCCGACACAATGTCTGAAGTTGCGGGAAATTTTATTTTTTCATTCAAAACTGAAAGGAATGGAATTTTTACAAAAATATTGAAATTCTATCTAAGCTTGCTGCTTGGATTTTTTTATATTTTTTTAATTCAATAAATTTTAAATACTGTCGCCCGCGCTTAAACGAATACTGGTGGTTTCAAGAAATATTATTTAATTAAGCGGGGATCTTTAACATTTCTATGCCATGGGCAGTATTCGGTTCCGGGTATGTATTATTTATATAAGCGGGGTATTTGTTTATCTGTTACCCAATTAAGCGGTGACGACAGTAACTGCGTTTGACAAAATTATCCTTTGGACAAATCACTGACCTTGATCACAATGAGCCAGGAAAAGAAAGCTTCATTCTGACCTAAAACTTAAGGCATCACATTTGGTACCTAGGGTTGGAAATTAAGGTAATATAAGCAAAATTTTTGCAAAAATAAGCAAAATTTTTGCTTGTGAAATGCGATTAACAACTGCTATTTGGTGAAGAATTGACACTGTTATGAGCTGCAAATATTAATTGTTGGGCAATGATTTATATAAAGGATAAATTTCTTAAATTATGTCAATGACTTTTAAACAAGGTTTATATTTGATTGATGTAAGAAATGATGTAATGACTTTTAAAATCTGCTTAAAATTTTTCTTTTTTTTTTAATTAAGGAAGACAAAAATTGCCAATGTAATGAGCTGTAAGAAGATAAATCTTTCTGATATCTAACTCGCAATTAGAAGGTAAGTTCTCATTCTGTTCTAAAGTTTCATTCTTTATAGTCGTTTATCTTAGGATTGGATATTTGGATGGTATTGTCTTATTATGGGTGAAGTAGAATTGTTTTAGAAAAGAATTTAACTTACTGTTAACTAATATCAAATGTATTTCCTAATGTTTATATGTATGCCTTATAATTTGCCTAAAATTATTTAACAACTCTGTAACGTTAACTTGTATATAATAATATTAAATATTTTCTAAGATATGATGGTCTCTTATTATAAAGAAACTTCTTTGTATTTCTCTATGTCAAGAAAGTTTTTAGAATTCATGATATCCCATAAAAAGAGTTTAACTTCCTCATTACATTTGCTATAATGTTTATGTAACAAAATGGTGTAATTAATACCCTCTAGCAGAGCTTGAAATTAACAGTGGTCCACGGGACGAAGTTTTATTCCTGTTTTTCTTTCAAAAGTTGTAAGCAATATAATTTTTAAACTCTGTGTTGAAAGTTTACCTTTATTTACAATGTTTAGGTTTTCATTGCAGGAAAAAATAGGTTAATAAAGGTCTACAGCATTATAACATTGTTTTTACCTCATGTTTTTTGTCTACATGTAACATGTCAAATTATTTTCTTTTTTCTTTAATTCTTATTTTATTTAAAATAAGGACATCATTAAAATTTAATAGTTACTGGTATGAGTCTCACTATGTAGAATCTTATTCTGCAGTGACCCATGAGAATGTCATTCTGTTTTAAAAAATTCCTTTAAAAATATTAAGCAGCATTAAAAAAGAGAGTCCTATCCTTTGCATGCATCTATGGCATGGGAAATATTCCGTTCCAGAATATTTTATTCGTATAAACGGGTTATTTGTGTATCCGCTACCCGATTAAGCGGGGCCGACAGTATTTCATTTTGTGCTACAGTTTATGATTTTGTATTTAGAAGTTTTACATGGGTGTTTTAAGTAAACATAAAAGAAATTGTAGAGTTTCAGGAATGACTTATGTAATGAAATTGAAATGGCTAACTCATTCATAAGAAATAAATGATGACTTAGACCAATAAAATAGTACTTAATTTATTAATTACTAAATATTGTTTGCAGTCATTTTGGCAAGCCTCAGTTTTAAGCATGCTAATTGGTAATTGACCTGGAACTATTGATAAATTATTTTTTCATTCCTAAAAGGATATTATTTTAAAGCAAAACTAGATAACGCATACTTTTTAATTATAGTTCCAAAACCATATATCTAAATAAAACTGATAAAAGGTAATTGATGACATGGGTAATAATTTCATGTGGATGTTATACTCAGTTTGTTGACTCTGAAAGAATCTTTCCAACTGAGAAAAAAATCGTATAGAAACAATATTTTGAATTAAAGTATGCAATAAATATATGTGTGTGTGTTATTTCTTGTTAATAAAACATAAAAAATCTATAAAACTGAATTAGTCTTATCTTACGAAATATTTCGTGTTAAAAGCTACAATGAAAGATATTTATTTGATCAAAATTTCCTGCCAGGTTTTTAAATATAGCATGCAGCTCACGCTTATGTTTTCTGTTAAGTAATTTTCAATTTCTTGTGCAGATAATTTATTTTGAGCTATTTTTCTTCTTTTGGTGTAAATATATATTTTTTTTTTGTTATTTTAGATTCAAGATTTTAAAATAATGTTTTTTTCATTCCCAAAGTTTCATCATTCTCTAGTTTTCAAAGCATTATGTAATTTAAAGTGTATTAAATGCATTTGTATTTTATTCTAAATATTTCATAATTTTGTATTATATATTGTATCTAGTGACACAGTAAAAAATGCAAGAGCACAATTTTTTTTTGTGTGTAATTTATACGTGTTTGTAATTTAAAACATTCCAGTAACAGAGAAATGATGTCTTTTTAAGTTAACTGGTGTTTCAACTCATTAATTGCTTGTTAATGTTAATTTGAATCTCTTCAACGCAAGATTATATTTTACAATTTGGCCCGTCATTTAGGGGGGTCACTAGGATGCAGTTGCCCATCTTGCAAGGAGAAAGACCATAATTAATGTTCTTGTGTACACAATATTTTTCTATGTGTCAACATGCAAAAATTTCTAGTGTGCTTTCAAACTCATAAAAATGTTTTATTTATTTATTTATTATTTTATTTGTTTTTAGATGTTAGTTGAAAACTAGCTCAGGAAAAGAAGATGCTGAAGATGACAGTTATTAGAGGATAAAACTTTGTCTCTTTATTGTTGCTCACTTTTATCACTTTCATTGTAATACAAACTTGAAAAAAATGTTGATAATGGAAATAAAAATTGATTAAGAGTTGTATTTTTAGAATTCAATGGTTTCTATATATTTTTGAAAGTTTTCTCTTAAAGGTTTGCATCAAACATCCCACACATTTGATTTTAATGTAAAACATAAGCTGAATGCTTCTATCTACTTCTCCCTCTCTATAACTGAAATTTTCACATATGTCATGTTAAATTGAATGATAGTTTCCTTTATAAAATCATTCACTTCTAATATCTTTAAAAGTTTTAAGTATATAAATTCTTATTTTCCCTTCCTAAATAAAATGTGTCCTAAGAAATATTTCCCTCAATTTTTGTAAAGATAAATAAATTGTAGTTAATTTACTCATGTTGGTAAACAAATTTTTTCCCTTGAAAAATCTATTAGAAGCCCATAATTTCCTGTTTCAGCTTTGAGATTTCAACACAAGTTTAATTTATAAGTTTAAACATGAAAGGAAAAAGGCATTTCAATTTATTCTGCATTTTATCAAGCTATTTAGAGGCTGCTCCATTGTAATCAAATATTTTTTGTTGATAGCTAGTTTAGGTAAGTTGAAATTGCATTAATAATAGGATTAATATTTTTCTAAACCACTTACAATAAAGCACAAGAACTTTCTAACTAAACTGTTACTTCTATATACAAAACTGAAAAACTCCAGATATGTTTGAATAAGTGGCTATCTTTTAAAAGTTATACTGCACCAAACTGAAATTTTGTATTTAAACTTATAATAGTTATAATTATAGAAATAGAAAACAAAAAAGAATAATCATTAGTAGACACTTGAGTAAAAAAATACTTAAAATTAATAGTAAAAATATTAACTAATATGTGTATTTGCGTATAATAATATATTACCTATTTAATTATCTGAGACAAATGGATTTTATGAAACTGTTTCAAATTTAAAATGTGTTCATAGCGCAGTAATGAATTTTCAAAACATAAATTGCTTTATTTGGCTGTTTTATTTTCCAATTTAATTTGTTTATCTCTTTTTATTTAGTTTGCATCATTTTGTTATAATATTTGGGTGGTGATTCTGATTACACAAAAAGAAAAGAAAAAACCGAAAGAAATTTCGTTACTGCTGTAATGTTTTATTAATTAAGTGAACTAAATGATTTTTAATTTAGTTCATCACTTCATTGATAAAAAATTGTAGTTGTAACGAAATTTATTTAGTTTTTTTTTTTTTTTTTTTTTTTCATTTTGTGTAATCAGAATCCCCACCCAAACATTTTACAAAATGATGCAAACTAAATAAAAAAAGACAAATTAAATTGGAAAATAAAACAGCCAAACACAGCTTATTCTGCACTGCTTATAAAGCACTATAAACGGTCGGCTTGACGTCGGAGGGTCCGTTTGTGAGACGTCCCTGCGACGCTTTGAGACCGTCGCTTTAACTCCACCTAAGACGATAACGCAACGTCTCCCAGACGCCCTCTAATGGTCGCGCAATCGGTATATCGAACGTCAGGCGGGTACGTCTGCAAGGCGTGAGCCAGAACGGACATGGCGGCAGGCTCGGGACGTCTGCACGCTACGTCGCCATGACGCCTCTATCGTCAGCAGTGGACGTTCTCACGACGTTTAAGCGACGACAGCATGCTGAGTGGGTTGTAGAAGTTAGGGATTTTTGGAAGGATTTTCTCCCTCTATCACAGAAGTTTCCCCATTCGCACAATTTTTTTTCCCTGGGTCCAGCGACAGTCATCACCTGTCCAGCTCACCTTATCGGTCCCTATTGTACTCTCCTAATCCTCGGCGCCCTGCGGCTTATGGTGACAGGTTCGAGATAAGGGGTTAGGCGGATTCCAGTATGTACCCTTTGGATATCCCAACGAAGACAGCCATAGGGCTCTCTGTCTCTCTCTTTCCATGCAGTATTGTATCCTAATGTGTGAAGAGCAATAAATATGTTTGCTGGAACTGCGACTCATCTATATACAGTCCACTGCTGGGAGATATAGTTCTCCTCCCTCATCCAAGCGGATCCACCTAGTACTGTTAACATTTTGTGTAATTTTAGCCAATCTCGCACCTAAGCTTGCAGAGTGCCTAGTAGCATATATTTAACTAATAAAGGTTACTCTTTTTGAGCACAGGTATTCTTGGTGTGAAGGCCCGCAGAAGTTACATAGTTTGTTGTAACAATATTTTTGGTTGAAACTGTTGAAGTGAATTTAAGAGCTGAATTGAAATATGTTACTTTTATTGCATATACACCAAGTACAAATTTATCTTAAAGTTAGATTTCTTTTGAATAGTTTTTGTAATTTAATATTCCTTTATTTTAACTCATTAAACCATTGCAATGATTCCTCTAATAAATATTTTTGGTACTCATCCGTTAGCCGAGAGCAAGCGAAAAATCGAAACTTGCCAAGCGGAGGGAATAATAAATTCTTCAACGGAATGTGGAAAATGTTCAACTGTAAACAAATATGGTTGTAAAAAATTAGGCGGAATTGTATATTATTTGGCGATAATCATTCAGTGAATTTTCGCTTGCGCCTGCCTACCGGATAAGTATCATATTTTTTATTCTTTAATCTTTTCTTGTATGGAAATATACCTCTTGGGGAACCCGCCTTGCTTCTGCAAAAAGGGGTAATGCGCTTTTTTCATCATACCTCCAAAGTGGCATCTATACTTCAGCACTGTTCGATCTGAGCCACAGCAGTCTACTCAACCGAGTGGTTACTTTTGTGCTCAGGTGAGGTGAGAAAGCTGTTTTACTGTGCTCCAGTCTGGATGCAACTTTAAGGTAGTGTGGAAATTGATGCAGTACTTTCTCTTTCTTAAAAAAACTCTTTATACTCAAAAGATATTTGCATGCACAAAATTGTTTCCCCTCTAAGTTACCTCAGCTGGAGCGGCTGACTTCTCATCAGATTCATTGGCACAGTGAAAAATTTTGCATATGTGAGAGCTGATTTTCATTTCAAAATGAAATTATTTTATCCGAATGTGTTTTTGTTATTTTTACAAAAGAGAAAGAAAAAATGTTGACTATTCAAAATTGTTAAATGGGTTTTTAAGACTACTGAAAAATACTTATTTAAAGCACTAAAATATTTTCCGCCATTAATGGGCAGTTTAGTCACGTATCATTATGTCCCATTAAACACTAAACTGGAATTAATTTTGTAGATCAAATTAAATTGAAAGCTAAGTAGGTAAGAGTAGAAATAAGATGGTAGTTTCGTTTTAATCAATTTACCAGTAATAAAGCTAAAATTATGTTCAAATAGAGCAACTGGTTAACTCGGTTGTTTTCGATGATGTTGGTGTGGTGTGGTGTTCATAATGTGTTTTCATACAGGATGGGTTAGCTGGAAATACTATTAGAATGCGCTTGGTTAGTCACCGGTTGCTTTATGCGAACATACCCTAAGTTGACAGGTGAAAAAATAGACTAAAAATTACAACCACACAAACACAATGACCTATACTTTGCAATGACTTGATGCATCCATGAGGGAAAATTATGCATTGTAAAACATGTTCCACTTGTAGTGAGAGATTTCATGTTCAGAACACACTATTGTCATCGTTGGTGGAAGAATATAAAATATTAATGAGTTCATACTTCTGTTAAACTCGTTTATTGTTTTGCAAATATTTCTAATTTTCATATCAACAGGATCATTCCCACGGCAGAATTGTAACAGTAAACTTTGTCTTGGAACAAATGATTCAGCTAGTGACGTACAAGTAAAATATGTAAACAATACTATGCTGTGAATTCCAAACATTAATACATCATATGAAATTTTTGGTCAATTAATCAAGTATTCATACCTTACAACTTATTAAAATCGAAATAAAATATTGACATTTATCTGTGAAAAATACAAATAAAAAACTATTAACAAGTTGACTGCCGAGAAAGGTAAAATCTATAGCACATGAGTTGTGCTAGAAACTGTACCTGTTAGCCAGTTTTGATTCACTGGTACCTCCTCAAAAGCCAAATATTTAAATTGATGTCAGTGTACTAGACAAATTCAAACCTGTACGAAAACAGCAAATCTTTATCGCCTATGAACTAACTCACAGTCAAGTCTGTCTACTAAAATGACATGCTACGAATTATCTTGTGTGGCAGTCAACGTGTTAGATACTAGGGCTTGGTCAAGAAAAAGATCCATAAACGGTATCATGCATTCAATGAAACAGAATTAGTAGCTATGTGGAATACTTTTTTATTGTATGCGCCATTCATGCGGGGTTCATATAAACTATGTGGTATACTTTTTTATTGTACTTGTGATTTGGGTGGTATACGCTGAGGTGGCAAAAGTCATGGGATATTTTATTTTCTGATCCTTTCTTGGCATCACAAAGAATAAACCAACTCCACAAGTCAAAAAACTTAAATAAAATGCAAAAGTGCAAGAGGTTTTGAAAACATCTCGTCAAATTTAAAATCTTTTTTTTTTTAATATGCTCAGAAGAAACCTGAACAGTTTAACAATTGGTACATGACTCAAAAACTCTGTCCTTTCTTGCTCTTTTATTGATTGTTGAACTTTTAAAATGTGCACAGCACAATGATTCCATTATTTATTACATTATAGGATGAAATGTAGTTTTTCAGAAAATGATCTTTCAATAAATACAGAAAAATACTGATAATTTATTTTTAGAGTGGCATAAAGATGATTGAAATAAAATTCTGTTTGCCCTTAAAAATTTCATCTTGGGCAGATCCTAATTACTCCACAGGCGGCTAGTGCATCGAAAAAGTGGGGGTAGGGGGTGGGGGTAAAAATGAGGAAAGGGGCCAGCATCTTTATTACTGCCTTTTTCTATTGCAACTATTCGACTACATTATTGATTTTTAATTTTTTCTGAATAAATGATCTCTAAAATATGACAAATACAGACACAAAAGTCAAGATGGATGACCACCGTCGACTCCATTTGTACGAAATGACATGAAAAAAAGACTATTTTTGGAATAATCAGCTTTAATTTTCGTGGAATAAATCAATCGACTGAGCAAAAAATTCTTTTTTCAACTGATTATTACTTAATAACTCTAAGAAGTGAGGGGGCAGTGGCCCCCCTGTGCGAGTGCGAGCCACCTATGGATTACTCAATAAGCCAATTAGGTCATGGCCTATGGCCACAACAATTTAGGGGCCTCCAAATATCTAAAATTGTGCTATTCATTGGCTAAAAAATTTTTATTCCACACGTAAGAATTGTAAAGCTTGAGTATAGGGGCCCAAAGAAGAATTTGGCCTCAGGCCCCGTGATGTCTTAATCCAACCCTGACCCTAAAATATTTCCTGTGCCCTGTTTTCCTTTAAGAAAAAACGAGGCACACTAAATATTTTTATGTGCCTTTAATGCTTGTTGGTAGTTTTAATGGAATTTAGAGGAAAGAAACCATTTAGTATGATTTTCCATCAAATATTGTTTAGTTTATGTATGTAAAATCATTATGAAAATGAATTTTATTGTTAAATTATTTATGCATAGGCTATTGGCATGGAAATCCCATCTCGATGAACAACAGAACATCTATTGCCATGGTTTGCTGGATGTACATCAAGGACTAATCGTGACGACACAGATTGCATAGTGTAACTTGATTCGTGTAACTTAAGCTACAGATTCGGTACTGGGCCCATGCCCCATGCTTTTATCTGAATCAAAAGTATAAGCTTGCCTCAAAAAATTATAGCCGCACTATCCTGTCTTGGTACTCTGTATTTTATTTTGATAGCTCATGAAGAAATTGGTTTCGTTTTTTTCTTTTTTTGATTGCATGAAAATGTAGGAAATTCTGAAAATTAAATAAAGTTTAGGCATACTTAAAGCAAAAAATGACGACTTGTCATCCTAAAGCCCATACTTCCGTTGCATTGAAAAGAGGGTTTCTTGAAACTCGAAACAAGTATCTGAAGGGCAATTCCACGATAAGGTCAACCAGATGGTCAAATTTTCAAAATTAATATTTCTAAGCAAACAAGGTATCATTTTAAAGGTAAAGAGTTGTTTATTTTGAAATTCATGTCTAAATTTTGATAACTTAAGTTTTGACTAAGTTACAAGAGGTCAAACTAAGGTCAACATCCAGAGCGTTTTCAAACTATATTTGACGACTCTCAAAGAAGCTCTGTTTTTTCCAAAATATACATACTAAAATTATGAATTAAGACGAATAACTATTTAAATATTCAATGTACGGCAGGTGATGTTGCAAAAATGTGTGAGAATATTATTCATTTTGATTTGTGACAGAATTCCCATGGGGCACTTTAAGTGTTTTACGTCCGACACCAAAATGTACGATTAATTATGCTGGGCCAATAATTTTAAAGCTACATACATTTAACTTTGTATACAAAGTAAGATATTTGGTCTCATTGATGTAACCTATTAAAATTTTGTGACAAGTGAATATTTTTAATTAAAATCTAGGTGTCGGACGTAAAGAATTTTTTTACGTCCGACACCGTTTACGTCCGACACTGTTACATTCCGTATATAACGCTTGTTTACAACTGTGATTCTCCATATTTTACCTTTAATTACAAAGTTAAAGTGAAACATGATTAAAAAAAATAATTTTGACTTTATTGTGCATACATATACTTCAAATTTACTTATTAAATAGTAAATTTTACTTCAGAATAATACTTTAAAAGTTTTTTTCTTCTTATGCGACATTTATATTAAGACAATTACAATGCCTCTGAGTTGTTCTCGGAACTCTTGAATTAATAAAAAGTTTATATACATATTATTGCTTTGAAAAAAACAGCAACCCAACTCTAAGTATTCATCTAAAGTTTTAAAGGCTAGATCATTACAACACAACCTGTATTCTGTTTCGCAAAGAGTCAGAACACATGGATTTCGTAGTTGGATTTGTACAAGTGGATGATTACATTTTTATTTTTGTTAGTGTTCTGATCAATATTCATATTTGCTTTTTGATGGTCGTTGATGCAGTAGGAGGCACTGTGAAAAAAATCGTTTGGCGCCGCGTTAAAGCAGGAAAAATGACGGTGACAAAAGCGGAGCAATTTTCTCAAATTGCAGCACTTTTAAATCCAAATATGCATTTTAAGTATATTCCAGCAAAGATGTACACATAGATACAAAGCATTTGCATCAGCACTGGAAAGCTGTTTTCCATATTCCGAACATCAAATCTGCTCGTTTTGTCAAATCAGTTGGACACAATCAAGATCAAATTGGTGACATATCACGTGATAACAAATTAAAAACAGTACCAATATTTACTATGTCAGAATCTGATAATTCCGGGATCGAAGAATCTGCAGATCTTAATACAGTAAACATCAATGACTGGGTTGTGGTAACGCATGATGCCAAGCTTTATCTTGGATGTATCACCAAAAAAGTTGCAAATTACATTGTATCAGTCATGCATAGTTCTAAAGGCTATTTTAAATGGCCAAGAACTGAGGACTAAATATTTTACAAATTACGGGACATTATAAACCTATTCGTCTTCCGATCCCTACAGGAAAAAGGGAGCAGTTTAAATTTGATGAACCCTTTTAAATGTTAAAAAAATATATATGTGACCTAGGAATAAAAGTTAAGCTAATTTTCTTATTTAAAACTGTAATCGTTGACATGTATTTACATTTAAGAACAACGGTTTAGGTCCAATTCGAAGAGTTTACGTCCGACACCGCAAATTTACGTCCGACACCAAGGTAAAAGTAGTTCCAAGTTAATTTTATTCAAAACAATATCATTAAAAACCTGTAAAATATGCTTCAATCATAAGTATACTATCCATATTAGCTGTTTTTGAAATTAAAATGTAAGCCAATTCGCAGAGTTTCAGTAAATTGTAAGTGAATCTCCAATTTTACTATTTGTGCGTTTACGTCCGACACCAACTCTTTAAAGCTTCTTAATTTCTATTTAAGAGATCTATTTTAAAAAACTAACATGATTTTTTTATTCATCATGATGTAGCGAGTATTTTGAATACCAACTTTCTCATTTCTATTCAGTTTATATTTGATAAATGGAACTAAAACTAAAAAATATTTCTTCATTTTTTACGTCCGACACCATGGAATTGCCCTGAAGTTATTTGTAAATTTTGTGCATTAAATTGTTGATCAATCTTACTTTAATAAAGATTTTTAATGTTGTAACATTTGTGCCAGTGAACTGAATACTCTACGTATTGCACAAATAAATTTTCTTCATACTAAATTGTTTTAGAAATATCTGTTAATATAAGTTATAAACATTTTTTGCAACAAAAATTGAATTTATTTAAAAGTCCTGTATTGGTGCTCTGAATGGTTTTGACTTTGTCTACTAAACTTTTATCCAGTATTGTTTTGATGTGTAAACATTGTTGAAATTTTTTGTATGATGTATAATGCAGAGAAATAAATATAAAATAATAGATACAGTTCTTTGTCATTCCTATGTGTTCAAAATTTGTAATACCTTAAATTACACCCCCCCCCCAACACTTAATTAATTGCTGAATATTTTTACGTACATCTGATTGAAAATGAAAATTACCACTTCTTAAAATAATTTCAGTTTTCAACTTTATACAAATTGATCTTTGAACCATAAGTGCCCGCTGAGCAACTGAAATGCCTAGGGGAGGGGGAGAAAGGTTACCTTGTTTAAACCTTTTATATGCTTCTGATACAGTAGTTTCCTCTTAATGTGATCACGGTTTATTTTTTTTCATACTCACTTGGGGTTCAGAGTTTATTCATTTGTATGAATGTCAAAATTATCACATTGCTTAATGTTATCAGGTTTCTAAAATAGAAATGTTTTTTTTTTTTTTTTAATGACCAGACAACACTTTCGTCTGTTAGATTTTTTTTACAAAAAATCTGTATTATATCTTACATTTTGAGAGTTTTTTAGTCTGGGAAAACTGATCAAAGTATCACTGCAACTTCTACATTAATCAAAAACTTACTAGATATTTACACAAAAACAAACTGATATTGGAGCCTTGTAGTTGATTCACATGAATTAAATTTACAAAATTGTAACAGGATAATATTATGACAGTATTACACACATGAAAATGAGATAAGCTTTTATTCGTTCTATTTTTAAACTCAAAATGTGTTTTTTAATTTTTTTTTAAAACTTAATTTAGAAATTTTTTCTGAATAGTCAGTCGTTAATTTATGAAAATCACTTTCTCTGGAAGTGATCACATTATTGAGTGGATATATTGCATTAATTACTCTTTCAAATTTCTTCCTACTCATATTTTAATTTTATTTTTTTGTTCAACTGTGAAATATTTAAGATAGATTGAAATCTAGATTGAAAAAATAAATAACAGTTTTTTTTTTTTTTTTTTTAGCTTTTTATATCAAGAACGAATTATTGTTGTATTCAAAAATCTTCCTGATGGTAAACTTAATAATAAAACAAAAACGCGCGATGAATTTATTTACTAGTTAGTATTCAGTCACCTACTATTTTTATTTCTTCCTTTTCTTTGGATCAATTAAATACAAATACAGTTTTCGCTGTTTTAAAACCTAAAGAGTATCATTACATTGGAACACTAATCGTTTTTCAGAGGTTTGAGTTCGAGGAAATACTTTTTAAATACAGCTAATCTTTTGCTTTTATTAAAGTTAAAATCAAATTCGAACAAATTACCAACATCACGCATTATCGCATTCGTGTAAAGCTTAAGACCTCTCCTGCCCTTGTTCACGCTCACCGTCACACCACACCGTTTGTGACAATTTTTTAGAAATGAAACCCTTGGGCGAGTACGAAGCCAAACTTGCAGCTTCACGGCAACCCCGTTTCTGCTTGTAACCGGTTGTCCTATTCGAACTCGGCTGTTGTCGCTACTCTGAATACTACGTATTCATATAGGACTCTAGTTTATCTAACACAAGTCTTTCTTGGTGTTGGGATTTTTTTTTCCGCCAGTGTATTTAGTTCATAATGTTAATCGATTCCTGGCTAACATGAACGCAATTCGTCAAATTTCATGGACAAATAAGACTAATGAGCTTCACAACACGCTTTTAAAACAAGCCTTATTTGCATGTTCTGAGTGACGCCAGCTGCGCCACACTTATGCGTGGAACGCGAAATTTCAATCAATGTCATCTTTCAGTTGTATAAACACGCCTACCAAATTTCGTTTATCTAACACAAGTCTTTCTTGGTGTTGGGATTTTTTTTTCCGCCAGTGTATTTAGTTCATAATGTTAATCGATGGTTTGAGCAAAACTCCAATTAAAAAAAAAATATTCTTGCCAACAGCAGTCTTTGAAAAAGGACAGATTCTGTCAGATTTGGCAAGTTGGTAAGTGCATTCCATTTTTCCATTAAACCTATTTCTCAAAGAATACGGCACCTATTTTTGTGGGATGAAAATCATATTTAATTCATTATGTCAATCGAAGATTTACACCAAAACCCAGTTGAAATTTTTTTTTTCTTTTCCATAGCAACATTTAAAAAGATGACAGATTCAGTATCATTTACATTGATTCCCGTAGGAGATAGGGAGCGTTTGTCGAGCAGCGTCCTCTGGCGGCGGTGAGAATTCGTTGCCACTTTTAGATAGCAAAGATTTAGCTCCTCCCCTTTAACCTCCTTGCTAATAACCGTCGGCTGTGCCTCCCTCAGTAAACTATCACATGCGGAAGATCAGCCAATAGCCACAAGGCTTACATCTTGGCCAGAAGAAATCAAGGGAATGTGAGCATGGCTTCATGCAAGAATCCTGCGATCCCTGCTGCGATCCTTGTGCGGGCTATTCAGATTGCGAGCGAAACGTGCGAGTATGGCGAAAGGAAATCACAGTCTCAATCCAGGTAACTTTTTTCCTGAAATTCACTTATGTTTGAAATTTTAAGCTTTGAATGTTTTTAATATGCTAAATAAAATTTATAAGAGGAAAAACTTTTTAATCTTTTTAACATTATGTACCGAGCCCTCGGATACTACCCTGCACTCTGCCCAGGGACGTGCCAACGTTTTAGAGAGTGGAGGGTGGGGGGGGGGGGGGGGAACGAAAAAAATAACAACCAATGGAGCACAAACTTTTTTTTTTATTCCATATTTCTTAATTTCTTAGGAAAAATAAAATCCAGATATATTTACATGCCAAATATGCTTTTTCTTTCGGCGGTTCTGCAGATAAATTCCTTGCAAATGGAATCTAGATCCGATTTGGCAGTACGAGATTCGTGTATGTTCAGCAGAAGGAGGTGAGTCAAACGTTTTTGCGACATATTGGATCGCAAATACGTTTTTACTCGCCGAAGTGAACTAAATGACCTTTCAGCCGATGCTACTGAAGCTGGAACGGTGCGAATAAGTTCAACTAATTTAAAAACTTCACTCAGTAGCTATCTAAGGGTACTTGATTCTGCTACCATTTTCTCATAAATATCAAAGGAAGATAATTCTCCCTTTGTTACAGCGGGTAGTAGAATTAATTGGGCCTCTAACTTTTCGATATCGAAGTCACTTGCATGGATACCCAATTTTTCTTGCAAGAGACTTCCTCTTGCTGTACTTGTCAGCACCTCCTTAGCTAAACAATATTCATCATTCTGGTTTGGTGGAACCGCTTTCAAATTTCTTCAATTACTATGTCCATTACTTCGAAAAAGCATTGTCGGAGTTTAACAGTTTCTGTTAATTCGCAGCAATTGAATTGTACACTTTGGAGTGCTCTAAGCGACATGGAACCTTCTCGCGATTTCTGTGGTAGATCCAAACCTAACAGTTTCGCCCCTTCCTTAGACTAGGTCCAGAGACAATCAAAATTTTCTTCTGTTCGCATATTCAAAAGCGTGTCTGACAGAAGTTGGGCGCATGTAATTGCCTTAGTTACAGTATAGCCAGGTTTTTGCAGAACTTTAGCAAACTGCTCACAAAAAGTGAAAATTCTACTGGCTACTTATATCGCGAACGAAGTTTTTGCTTTTCGATTACATCCGCACCAATAGTTTTTCAAATGTTGAATAACTAGGTGAGGCGAGAAATAAAATTTGCCCCTCCTCCTTCAAAGACTGGGGGGGGGGGGCGATAAACCCCCCTGCCCCCCCTGTTGGCACATGCCTGACTCGGCCAAATTTTGAACAAATACGCGGCCAATACCGAGTAGTTGTAAAAAGTTGTAAAATGGAATATTGTTCAAGGCAACAAAATTTTTAAGGACTTTTGCACATTTTTGGCCTAGTGATACCAACACATAGAGGTAAAGGGAAGTCATTTTTGTAGTTGAATGTAGTGAACCTTTTGAATGGTCCGAACTGAAGCCCTATGCAATTAATGCAATTTCAGACGCTTATAACCAGGGCGCGTGAAATACGGTCGCCATTGGCGACCAAAGATTTTGAGCTGGCGACTAAGTTTTCAGCTTAAACTTTTTTCATTGCTTCTTTTTTCAGTTTTTATACTTTTTTCCTGCAGAAGAAGGCAGCCACCATCGTTTTGAACAATTTTTTTGCAACTGAAACAATAGATCTGAGATTTGTTTGCAATAAGCCACTGAAAAAATTGGCATGAAAAAATGCGTATAAAATTCAAAAGCTTTCAACCAAAACTGAGATTTTCTTAATGATAAGACGTTATTTTTGGATAAATTGTTAAAAAAATAGTAATAAATTTTTATAATTAGCTAGTGTAATACAGTTAATTTTTCACTTCATAGCCCTAATTACTAACAGAAACATTGTGTAATTAAGGGCTTCATTATAGAAGTATTTAGCGAAACAGCTTTTTTTTCTGAAAAGATCGTAGGCTGCAGCAATGTCTTGCTTTGAAGGTTCGTGATGGGGGGTTTGATTGTAGTAAGAAAAAGATCATGACTACTTTTGATAAGGAATAGTGATTAAAAAAAATGCTATGCAAAATATTCTGATAGTTAAAACCATTGTATTTTAAATTGTGGTGAAAAAAGGATCATACCTACTCAGTATACTCGGCCAAGTAGTGAAAGGCGGAGTATTCGGTACCTCTCTAGTTTCCCTCATCTACGTCATTTAACCTGTTTTGAACTGTCAATTTTTTTTATATAACTTTTTTTTGAAGCCTTTCCCCATTTCTTAAATTAGGGGTGCACAACCTGCGGCCCGCGGGCCAAATGCGGCCCGCCGCGTAGCGATGTGCGGCCCGCGAGTGCATTTAATTTTTCTGTTGAAATAAGACAAAATAATTTTATTTTGAAAAAAAAAAAAAAAAATCAGAAAGTTTTTTTTTTTTAACTCAGAGAGGAAGATGAAGTATAAGGTTTTCCTGGTGGGATTTTTAACTACACACACCGATTAAAACAGTCCAAAATTCGTTTGAAGAAAGATTTCAGGACTTTGTTGGAAAAAAAGAGTGGACCTGAAAATTTCAATTTTCAATTACTAACCAGTGGACAGCAGACCCTTATAGCTTCTTGGTATTGATTCAGCAAATCTAATAATTGTTATAGTAACAACCAAGACAACCAATAAAAAAAAAAATAATAATAAATAAAAAAAAAACGCACCATTTTGAAAAATGTTACATGTATTTTTTTTAATATTCCTTTGCCCAAGATCTACGTTTCCAACTTGAATGGTAAAAATTCACCTTATTTGACTTTATGTGACAAATGCTTTGCATTTTGGGCATCTTTTCATGTGTTTTTTCGATGCCGCGTGCAAAACGTAATTTGAGAGTTTACATGTAATTTTTCAGCAATCTTTTAGCATCGGCTTTCAGGTTACGATATTTCTTCTTATTTTTGAAGTGGTGGACTTTGCAAATCATACTGAACAAGAATGCAAGCGTATTTTTCAAAACAAATACGATAATTTTTTGTTTAACTATCATTTTTTAATTTTTGCACTGGCCCCGTGGCGAACAGATGTTTTTCGATCAAAAAGACGCAAAAAAAAGATAAAAGGTTGGAGCTATTGTTAATGAAGCTCTTGAAAGAGATGGAGTTAGTTGCCTTGCTGACCTCTTATATGTGCAAATCAAGTTTCTAATAGTTGAGGGAAAGTACTGGTGCATGCTGATGCCAGGCCCATCATTTTTCAAAATTTTCCAGGGGGCAAAGGATATATGCTCAATGCAAATTACATGACAAAACTTATTCAAAATGAAAAAACAAAAACAAAAAACATGACAATTTCTCAAAGCATGCGAGAGGGGGGGGGGGGGCAATTACCCTTCACGAGCCCTCCAAATAATGGGCTTGCATGCTGCCCTCCAATGGAGCTCCTGTTACGAATGTGGCCCTTCACTGAAAAAGGTTGTGCACCCCTATCTTAAATCATCAATTTTCTGTCATTTGCCTTAATACAAACATTGGAATTGATCCAAACATATTGGTTTTGCATTGTACATCGTTCTCATGTATCTGCAATAGTAACATAATAAGTTACTTGTATCAATATATTCATTTCTATCTGGAAAGATTTATCAACTATTACAGCTTTGGGCAGGAGGCTCCTGCTTTTGTGTTCAATTTTTAGCATCCCGCCACTGGAGAAATTTCTCCTGATTTTTTTAAGAAATTAAAAAGTTGCAGAACTTGGTGATTTGCAAGAGCGTTAATTAGAAAACTTAAGCACTGTTAAAGAAAGTAAATCATGTCTCCTACCACAAAAATTTGAACAGTATCAATGGAAAAGGATAAGAAAAGTGTTTTAATTACTTTAAATTAGGGATGCACCGAGTAGCACTTTGGGCGAGTAGCCGAGTACTGAGTTCTCAGCTTTAACTATTCGGCCGAGTACCGAGTACCAATTGTTTTTTTAAAAATCATTGACATACGAGCTAATATTTAGAAAAGTGCCAATTTGAGTCCCAAGTGAATTTTCACTAGTATTTCAATAACTAGTTAAAAAAATAATTTTCCCCAGAAAGAAGATAAGGTTCTGCTTTTATTTCATCTAATAACATCAGAAAAAAAATTTTTTTTTCTTCAGAAAATATTGTTTTTATACATCAAAAATCAGATCGGTAACGTGTCCCCAGTAGCAAAGCTTAGCATGCAAACAGGTCATACGCACTTTCTAACTTCCCAAAAAAACGCACTAGCACAAAAAACGATTCTATCTCTACCCCTTTGTTAATATTTTACTTCATTTTTGTTTTAATCGATTTCTGATTTTCTAGCCGATGCGAAATAAGCGTGTCCCAAGTTCCGCCGTCAGAGTGGTAACAATAACTTCCAAACTATGTTTAAGCTCCCAAAATCATTTCCTGCACCTATACCACGTGATACTGAGTACCTGGTGGGATGTTTTATCAAATCGTAATTAAAAATTTGCATTTCTGCATCTAAAACTGTAGGTAAGATTTTTTAAAGTGATTTTATAAAAGTGTGTCATTTGAGTCATCAGATTGGTAACACGCTCTAAAATGCGCAGTTTTTATTATTTTAAAAATTATTTTATATATAAGTATAGTCCTTTATTGCAAGTGAAAAACCCACGTGTTTGATTTTGGTTTAGTGCGATCGACTCGGAAATAAAAAAAAAACTTTGTCAGTTTGTCAGATCGGTAACATTGAAAAACAGCGAATATGTTACAGAACTAACTCACACGTTTCAGAATTACAAAAAGCAAAAATCTTAGGTTTTAGCCATATATATAGAATATTTTTGTTCTTAAAAAATGAAAAGCAATGAGTTTTAGTACAATTGCTTCATTTGTGGTTTGTATGACCTAACAACAGAAGTTAGTAAAATAAGAAAAATTGACACTGCAGAAATTAAGTTAATTAATTATTATTATTTTATTTATTTATTATTTATTTATTTTTTTTTTGGTGCTTCAATTTCTCATAACTTCGCTAAATAACTAGATAATAACTAGCATGCTAAATTTGAATTTCTGATCAAGAAATTAAATTTCCTGCAACTAATTAAAGAAAAGCAAGCAGCAGAGTTATGTGTTGAAAAAGTTAAAGTTGTGTGTTGTTTAAAACAAAATAAATGTTTTATTAGCTTGGATTTGGTAATCTCATAATTTATTTTATCAAAAAACCTTACCGCTCATTTTTATTTCCAAGAAATGCTTTTTTATAATGAAATTTGATTTTTTTAGCCTAATATATATATTTTAATATAATTATCTTAATTCTATGTTTAAAATGCAAGGAAATGATATCATATTTAGAGATGTTAACGAAGACTGAAAGCATAAACTCAAATATGTAGCTCATATTAACATCAGATCTGTAACATTCATCAGATCTGTAACGGCTTAAAAGTGAGTAATCTAAGGAGGGGGTAAATAACTTCCTTGACCTCCCCCCTTTTATTTTCTTGCATTTAGACCCAATTTAGACTTAAAATCCAATATTAGTTTTTTTCTGCAAAAAAATTTTTTTTTCAGAAAACTCCAACTTCAAATTGGCACTTTTCTAAATATTGGCTCATACAGCGGTACTGGGTTAGAAATTATTACAAAATTTTACTTGGTCCACCCTAAATCATTAACCACATTTTTTTCTTTAAAAAAAATGGTGGTCCTTAGGTTGTTTATTATTTTTATGGTGATTCGAGGCGAGTTTTACTGGTCTGGAACCAATGGACCAGCAGTAAATTCGAACCCTGACATATGAACTGATCATTGGAATGAACCTCTATAAGATAGTTCTTAGAACAAAAATCCCACTGAATTTAACCCCTTAACGCTCGCATAATTTTGAAGAAAATGGTCATAAAAGTGTCTATTTTTTTATTCAAGAAAATTATATAAAACTGAGTGTATATGGGCGATTCTCTGTAAACTTGTCATTTTTCACACGAAATCTGTCCGGGTACGGTTTTTTGAAATGTTCGTATAATTATAATACTATTGCTCAGAAAATGAATCTATTACTTTGGTTTGAAAGAGGGCCATGTGAAGTTCGTGTTTTTCTGATAAATCATGATAGGGGGTAAGTCCCCCGCCTAGTATAACTAGGCAGGGGACTGTGCCAGGTAACCGTGTTTTTGCTCTTTGTTGCGTAATATCTGCAAAACTATTGGAACATAATTAGTTATGAAACTACCTATAAATTTAGGCACAAATCGTGGACATAATAACTAATATGTTTTATCATTAAACTAATTGACATTAATAAAATCACTTCCCAGAGGATTGTTTTCGCTACGACCCTGATGCATATTTTTATCACAAATGCGGCTCTCAAACTAAGCAAAATAGCGTTTCAACGGCGATTTCGGCAAATTCACACTGATTACTTTAAACTTCATGTCTAGTGTTCACTCTAGAGGAAAAAAAGGGCAGGGTGCTGGTGTCTGAAAGGGGCACTATTTATTGCGGAAGGGGCACTACTTCAACGCGGTGTTGCCCCCTCCCAGAGCTGGGGCACACCCCTTCAAATATTGTTGAACTCCCCCCACCCCTCTAGGAATATGTACCTGTGCCCCTCCAAAAAAATTGGATAAATAGCCCTTTAGCTGCAAGATCAGATTCTTTGAGCCATATTTACTGCAATTAAAAATATTCTGATAAGTAATTGAAAATGCATGTGGCAAAAGTATAGGAAATTTAGGGAACAAATGCATAGATCAACATATTGAGGGATAATTTAAAGTTCACAAGATAAACCTCTCATTATTTCTTAAAAATTATTTCTTATAATAATATAAATTATGCCATTAAGTATTTTAGACGATAAAGAAAATGATGAATATTAATTAAATATTTCAAAAATAATAACATTTAAAACAAACATTAACTTGAAATATTATATGCTCATTTGTTTAATTTTAATATTTTTGAAAAAAATCAGTGATAACCAATAAGCAAATAATGACTATCTAACTTGAAATAATTCATAGACAAGTTTTGGAACAAGATAATAATTAAAATGAGAAATAAACAACCTAATTAAATGTAGCACATATTGAAATAACTTCTAATTGTTAAGAAATTTCAAACATTTACAAGATGCAAAGTATTGAAATCTCAAACACTAGAAGTAATTATTTGCGAAACACGTCTTTAATGTTGTCATGTTTCAAAGAATTTATTTTATGATTTTTTGAAAATAAAACATAAAATAACCTTATCTTGAGTAGCATATGTAAAAAAAACTTCCGATAATCAAATACATTAAAGAATTTAAAAGATGCAAAAGGATTGAAATTTCAAACCCGAGAGGCAATTTTCCGCGAAATAGAGTTCATTGTT
This sequence comes from Uloborus plumipes, assembly GCA_038373865.1. Lineage (NCBI taxonomy): Eukaryota > Metazoa > Arthropoda > Arachnida > Araneae > Uloboridae > Uloborus > Uloborus plumipes. Next base: position 14,249 of record JAXGGA010011938.1, on the reverse strand, counting down.
GACATGGTTTAAAAAATAAAGTAATTTATTAAAATAAAACACAAATCAAGCTAATATGAAGTAACAAGTGTCTAAAAACCTTCTGATTGTTAAAAATATTAAAATATTTACAAGATGCAAAAGGATTGAAATCTCAAACACTGCAGGCTTTTTTTTTTTTTTTGCAACGAACGTGTATTAAGCATATCGAAACATGTAAAAAAAATAGAAAATTGTATTGCTGGACACTTAAAAAAGAAAATCACAATTCAATGAATACCTATGGACATCAAGAACTATATTAACTTTCAAAAATTTTTTAAGCACTTGAAAATGAATTTTTTTTTACCAAGTCCAGGAAAATGGCTGATTGACAGGCACTCCTTATTTTTTTTATTTAAAGTTTAACCATTTCAAGATCGAATCTGCTAATTTTATTATTTATTTTATTCAGAATAAAAAAGTCTCATCTTTTTTTTTCACATGTTCCAAAAGACAAGCATTTACTTGTTATGCAGCAGATAATGGCTCTGAGTTTTAAGACTTCGGTTATGACTCATGATGTTCAAACTTTTTTCAATGAATAGTACTAAAAAGGAAGGATTAATATTCAAATAACAAAGCTTGCCTTTGCTTGATCTAATCTTTAATTCTTTATTTCTTGCTCTTTGAATTTCCTTTTTGCAGAATTCATCTACATACAAGATCGCATACTTTTCGGCGCACGTGTCGGTCGCCATTTTTTTAATGTAAGTCATGGATAATGGGAGTTTTCTGGGAAATAAGTACTCCTTCTATACTTTTCCTGGAACAGATACCCCTGCCCTACAGGTAAAAATACTAGGAAGTATTCACCACCTTCCCTCTCTGAGAGTAAATTCTCAGAAGATCAAGAATAGGGCTTAAATGGGGAGGAATGAAACAATGATTTCTTTGACTCCCCTTGCCCCCTCACGGATGACAGGACCTTTTTCTACATTGGAAAGAAAAGGGAAAACATGCTCTTTTACTGATAACACTTTCAATTCTTGGAATCTTATTCATTCTCTTTGTCTGGGGATCTGATTGCCTTTTCTTCATGAGCCATTTTCAGGGTGCAATTCTGGGGACAAAGAATGCATGCACGTTTTTTTCAACGATCTATGTGGTCAAAAGAAATTGCCTCGATATCGCGATCGGCTATACGATGCTTGAGACATCTTGTTTTATATACTGGGCGCAATTTTTCTATTTTTGAAAGGGCAGGGCGCAGTTTGAGGATTAAAACTAGGGCAGGGCGCATTTTGCCGATCTGAAAAAGGGCAGGGCGCTGCGCCCTTCAAAAACGGCCTAGCGGGAACACTATTCATGTCAAAAAGAATTAGCAAAAGTTATAGATTTTTCGTGTTACAGCTTTGAATTTGTTGCAGGGGACTGTTTGAAAAAACTCCGGACAGAATTTACATGACAATTTTAAGTTTTAGAAATACGTAATTATACCTAATTTCATAAGAAAAATATAGCTTCATTATTCTATTTTTAGATATTAATTGCCAAATTTATGTAGTGTTAATAGGTTTTTTGAAATAATATCTTTAACAGTTAGACTATGGGATTGGGACAGCCAGGGGACTGTGTTTTTGGCGCTTAGATAATTTCTAGAAAAAAATACTAAATTGTTATCACTCCAAATACAATTGGGCTACAATGTATTAATGCTTTACTTGTATTAAGAGCGATAATTACTTTATTACACTTTATTATTTTTAAAATACTCGGTCTGGACAGCGAATTACCAGTTTACAGAGAATCGCCCATATACAATATTTGCATTCATTTTTAACTTTTAAGTTAATTTTTAGCTTGAAATTAAAAAATAAATAAAAAAATGGGAAAGCCAACATTCAGGGTTATTATGCCTGAATGTTCGTTTTCCAACAAAGAGAGAAAATAAAAAATATGTGATTGAAACATTGGAAGAGAATTTTATTGCATTTACGCATACTTTAAATAAATACTAGTAATTTTTTCTCGTGTGATAAATTTCAAAGCATGCGTTGCAAAGGCCAACATCAGAATCAGGACAATAGTACCGAGTTACTATCTCTAAAGAGTTACTATCTCTAATGACCACATTAACTATCTCTAAAAATGTTGCAAACAGACTAGTGCAGCCATCTGGTGTACATATTGAGAAATAAAACATGATTCCGGGCATAAGAAATAGATTGTTTTATTATTTTTCGCGCATTATTTTTTAACACTTCAGCCCGGAAATATCAAGGGCGCGAGAAATAGAGGACGAAACTTCACCCAGTCATTTTCACGGGACCGAGAAGGAAGGGGTTAACTTGTGCATTGTTTAAAATATTTTATTTATTTTGTCAAAAATTTTAGAAAAAAGTTTTTTTTTAAATGAAACTACATTGTGGGCAATTCTCTGTAAACTCGTCATTTTTCACACGAAATCTGTCCGGGCACGGTTTTTTGAAATGTTCGTATAATTATAATACTATTGCTCAGAAAGTGAATCTATTAGTTTGGTTTGAAAGAGGGCCAATTGAAGTTTGTTTTTCTGATAAATCATGATAGGGGGTAAGTCCCCCGCCTAGTATAACTAGGCAGGGGACTGTGCCAGGTGACTGTTTTTGCTCTTTGTTGCGTAATATCTGCAGAACTATTGGAACATAATTAGTTACGAGACTACCTATAAATTTAGGCACAAATCGTGGACATAATAACTAATATGTTTTTTAATTAAATTAATTGACATTAATAAAATCACTTCCCAGAGGACTGTTTTCGCAACAACCCTGATGCATACTTTCATCACAAAAGTGGCTCTCAAACTAAGCAAAGTAGCGTTTCAACCGATTTCGGCAAATTCACACTGATTACTTTAAACTTCATTCCAAAAAGAATTTGCAAAAGTTATAGATTTTTCGTATTACAGCTTTGAATGTGTTGCAGGGGACTGTTTGAAAAAACGCCGGACAGAATTTAAATGACAATTTTAAGTTTTAGATATACGTAATTATATCTTATTTCATAAGAAAAATATAGCTTCATTATTCTATTTTTAGATATTAATTGCCAAATTTATGTAGTGTTAATAGGTTTTTTGAAATACTATCTTTAACAATTAGACTATGAGATTGGGACAGCCAGGGGACAGTGTTTTTGGCGCTTAGATAATTTCTAGAAAAAAAAAATGAATTGTTATCACTCCAAATACAATTGGGCCATAAAGTATTAATGCTTTACTTGTATTAAGAGCAATAATTACTTTATTACACTTTATTATTTTTAAAATACTCAGCCAATTACCAGTTTACAGAGAATCACCCTTAAATGAATAGGGTGGGTCGGGGTAATTTGGGTAATCGGGGGAATTTGGGTATAAATTACATTTTATTGAATAAAATGAAAAATAATCATTTGAGATACCTACAAAAATTCACAGTTATAAACATCCTCCATACCTATGAGAATATGCTGAAAAAATGTTTCCAACACTTTTATTGAAATTGATAAAAAATAAATTAAACTTTTTGAAGATGGCAGTGTAACGCGAACCAACTTCTTCCAAATAGTGTTGCGAATGAACCTGTGACTCTATGTTTTTCAAATTCAGGTATTTATACATTACATATGTCTACTCTAATTTGTCATTAAATTGAAAAATTTAGCACTATTAGTTTTCATGTAATTAATGATTTAAAAACACGGGGTAATTTGGGTATACCTTTCATTTACCAATCAGACGGACAAATGATTATTTTAACGGACTACAAAAGCAGGAATTTATGAGCATCCTAACTACCTAAGGTTATTTTTGCTAAAACTGTGTTAAAATAAAGAAAAAATCTACAAAAACTATCAAGATGAGTCAGTTCGAGAAAAGAAAAGTAAAAAATGAAGATAACCTTTCCCAGCCTTCTACAAGTCATGTAGGATCATGGGTTTCAGTAAACTATTAGAGTGAATGTGGGAGAATTAAAAAAGAATTCAGGAGGCAAATAATTGCCCAAGACCCTGCAAGTCCAGAAAGTTATAGCGTTAAATTTTTAAGGAAATGTGAAGGTGATGGTCGACGTTACATTTTCCCGGACGAGGATGATGTTGAATGGGTTAAGTTGGGACAGATTTCAGATACATTTCCTGTTCCAGACTATAATGGAAGATTTTTTAAATTTGCTTGAATGTTCTCTCACAAAAAACTACTGCCCATTCCATAATTGATTAGTCATTTTGTGCAATTTTTTGTATATAACCTAGAATTTGTTTTATTTGTAACCTAGAATTTTTTTATTTGTAACCTAGAATTTGTCCTTAATACTCATAAAAATTAGTATTTATACTATCTTATTATTCATATTATACCTACATTCAACATAAGTTTGAAAAAATTAAGTAGGGTAGTTGTTAAAAACCAGGCTTTGCTCTCTAACCATTACTATACCTAAATTCCCCCGTCCACGGGGTAATTTAGGTATAGTGAAACTTAATTAGCCATTAATATACAAATGCATCTATTAACTTGAAATTTGTGAAAAACAATTCTAGAAAGTCACAATGCTAAGATGAAACAATTAAAAGAAAAATATATACATACAATTTTTTTTACAGGACTGGAAAGCTCAAAGTAGGTCATTTTTATACCCAAATTACCCCGACCCACCCTAAATATAAAGTATCAATTAAGTTGGAATTACATTAATCTATTATTGATTAGTTCTAATTCTCTAAACTTGAATAATTTTAAAAGCTTTTGGGGATATTAAAATAAAGATTTACTCTGTTGAAGCATTACAAACTTCAATATTTTCAAAATTAACTCGAAAATTTCTCACTAGATGGCAGTATACCCATAATTTGTTCCTCCAATGAACAATAGAGAAGAGTTTATATTACTTTTTCAGAAACCAAAAGCAGTAGCTTCAACCTGCTTCCTTCAACTAGCGTGTACAGCGAGAGGATTTTTTCCGAGGCAGGTTACATTTGCAGCAGTCTGAGGAATAAGCTATCACCAGAAAATGCTGAAAGATTAGTTTTTTTTGCACCATAATTTAAGATACAATAATTTCAATTATTAAAATATTTTGCTGGCATTTTCCTTTTTTTTCTGTAAATATTAGACAATCTTTTTCTTACCCTAATGAAAAAGACTTAATTTTACTTCTCTGTGTTGTTATCACTATGCCACAAGTTTGAATCTGCAAAACCATGATTTTAAAAATTCGTAATCTAAATTTTTAAATGATTAGAAATATATTGGAATATGATTGAAAGTTTCTTTTTAATGAGTTTATTAATATTCATCTTAAGGATCACTTGGACTGTTCCTGACCAAAGGTAAATTCCCCCACACCAATATGCGATATGAAAAAGTTAATTACATTTGCACATTCTTAGTTAATTTTTATACTGATTTGGTATAACTTTTTAAAAACTTATACATAGAATTCAGTCATATTTTATAAATATATTAATTGTAAATAATTGCATTATATATATATTTGCATATTTTTAATTGTTGAAAAATGTGTCTTGAACTATTCAATTTTCTACAAATACTCGGTATCGGCCGAGTATCTGATCTAAATTTGGCCGAGTACCGAGTACTCGGCAAATTGGCCGAGTACCGAATATTTACCGAGTACTCGGTGCATCCCTACTTTAAATAAACTTAAAAACATTCAATAGTTGTTTTGATGAGGATTTAGCTTGCTGCTATTTAATAGCAAATTTTTCTTTGCCATGGCGTTGTTTGAATGCTAATTACAACAATGACTTTTTTCTGTTTAAAATTACCTTCTTTACTCAATTGCTAGATTTAAGTTTTTTCAAATAATGTAAGCTTGGAAAATAAAATTAGCACAAGTCAGTGGTTATTTTTAATCTTCAAAAATCTTTAAAAAAAATATGAATTTAAAAATTAAAAGTGTTATATTTTGTGATTTTTTAAAATAATTTATGCCTCAATTTTGTACTAACAATGATCTGGTTTCAAGAACAAAAACTTCTCCAGCTTCTTTATTTTGTAGGGTTGTCAAATCTGCAGTTGTAAAATTAATTTTAGTTTGAGCTTCATTACTTGGAGAAACTTTGATTTTTGATTGAATGGAAATTTTCTGAAATTTTGAATTTTTCATTGATTGATTTGCAGTTTCCTAATTTTTCAATTCTTCCATTGCCAGTACCTGAAATAAGTTTTCTAGGCACTAAAATCAGAAACCCAGGTGTTTTTTTTTGATAAATTTTGAGGGATGGCACCTAATAAGAGGTTTTAAAAAATATATTTAACAAAATTATTTTCCTATGCATTTTTAAAATATCAACATTGAAGAAGTTTTTCTTGTTATTCATTTATATCAATTGTGGTTGTAAATACAATGTGTCAAACAAAGAAAAAAAAGATCCAATCCTTAATCTTCAATCCTTTACTTTTATGTCCTAGATTGAGAGTTTGGGTGTGCAAATAATAATATTAAAGGTAAAATAATAATAATAGAATGCTGGCAAATGTTGAAATGGAAGCATGGCCTAACTTGCACCCATGGGAAGGAGAAAGCAATTGTAGGGATGGAGGTGATAGTCAACCTATAGGTAGACGATGGGCTGAAAAATTTGGGAACCACTGCTTTAGACTTAATTGTGTATTTTCGTGTTAAAAATCAAACTATTCTTTTATTGGCATTAAGTTGTTCTTACTTGATGTTTCAGATAGACCAAGAGAACATGCTGGAATGCGAGACAAAGACACCATTAATAGATTGCGTATGTACAAGAACTTCAAAGCCAAAAGGTACATGCACCTTTACTACTTTTCATTTTATGTTCCTACCTGGGTTCGCCAAAGCCCGAAAAAACCCGGGCGTGTTTTTCCTGGCTGGCCAACTTGAAAAAACCCACTATGTCAGTAAAGTGGGTTTTTTCGAAATTTATTGCATACTAGCAAAAATACCCGGCGTTGCCTGGGCCAGTGAAAATATTGAGAACCAATTTATAATCGCTTTTTTTTTCCTAAACTAAAAGAACTCAAAACGTACCGCTTTGACGATTTAAAATGTCGCTAAATTTGCGGTAATTGTTTTGGGATACCTAGGATACTTTTGCTCCCCTCCCTACTTTATGAAAATATGCTTAAGTATTATTAAGTCAGTAATTTTGGTCAAAGAAAAATTGTCATTTAATGTTGAGAAAATATTGCTGACCATGAAATGACGCTAAAAGTTTTTGTCCTAAGTGATTTCGAAATTTGTAGGGAGCATTTGACAATTATTTGTGCGAAAAACACAAATTATTGGTAATTTTAGTTTTGGGGTTTGATTAATTTCGTATGCGGATTACTTTACGCTTTGACATAAGTTTTAAAAGTTTTTTTAATGACAACGTACGGGATCGGCCAAAAAAAAAAAAAAGCCTGAACTTTTCTTCAACTGTGGGAGTATTATCTTGATGATTAAGATTTTGGCGCAGTCTACAAATATCAGACAACAATCGTTTTATTTTAGTTATATCATGTAAGAAGTAAAGTATTATTACATAGTCTTTGGCGCCAAAACTGGCGTCAGTTGAAAACATTACCAATATATAGTTATTATAATATTCTTGCAACAAATTCGGCAAGATACCTGTTCGATTGGATTCTAAGTGACCGATTGTAAGTACCCGCCCAGTCAGCGCAAAAATTTTTTTTTAAATACCGTAAAGTTGTATTTAAAGTTCCATTAAATTGGAAAATAATGAACCCAATCCATTTATTAGTTGCCAATCTCTTCAAGCGATTACATTACCGATACTCTAAAACATATACTGTCGGCCCCGCTCAAACGAATACTGTCGGTTCCAAGAAATATTATTTGATTAAGCGGAGAATTCGATTAAACGGAATCTTTAGTATTGCGACTATGGCATGGGAAATATCCAGTTCCAGGATATTTTATTCGTTTATTCGTTACCCGATTAAGCAGGACCGACAAATTTACGAAACTTGTGAAAATAATTGATACAGTGAACAATTTACTAATAAAGGAATACAATTTATTCTAAAGAAATAATATTTTCACGCAGCAATGCACATTAAGAAACACATTGCTTAAGGATAAATATTCTACTTATACAACTAAGACTATACAAAACGTTTTAAATACAAATCATGGTAAAAGCCTGGATATTCCAAATGAAGCTGGAAAAAAAACCTTCATGATTTGACTTGAGAAAAGCCTTGAACATTAAATACGGAAAGAAGAAATGATGCCCGCAATTATAGCTTTCGACAGGGAGTTGAGATGATACACTAAATACTGAATTAGTTTGGTCAATGCCTTTTGATTAATGAGAAGTAATGTACCTTAAATTGGAATGAAAAAGGCGCTACCAATCGAACTGTTTTGAATATCGTTTTAAATTATAGCCTATGTGTTATTCTGATGTATAAGCTACATTGTGGTAAAAGTTTCAAAATCCATTCAGTAGTTTTTGCGTGAAAGAGGAACAAACATACATCCATCCATACATCCATCCATCCATCCATACAAACTTTCGCATATATAATAGTAGTAAGATTGAAAACATGTTTTTCAGAAACAAACTAATACTGTCGGCCCCACTTAAACTAATGCCGTCAGTTCCAAGAAATATTATTCGATTAAGCGGGGACCTTTAACATTGCGTCTATGGCACAGTTCCATTATGTTTTATTCGTATGAGCGGGGTATTCGTTTATCCGTTACCCGATTAAGCGGGGCCGACAGTATTACGAAAATTTTGATCCATACTAAGCCTAGAAATTAGTATTCATCAATTTAGTTATAATATTTAGTCTTAGTCATTACCGGGTCCAGAAATTGCCATCATCCTTTCCTAACAGTTTATTACGTATTAAAAATGAAACTGCACTGCGCTTTTTCCTAATTTTTTTTTAAATACTTAAAAGATAAAAAAAACAAATATTTATTTCAATCTACAAATTAAATTCAGTACCAATTTAAAATCTAATATCAATTTAAAAAATTCAATATTGCAATGCCTTTTCCAAATTTGTCGAAGATTTTTAAGAGGTCACAGTGACCTCTCTTCAGGTGTCCTCTGATTCCATGAAATGTAAAAGTAGGTGTACACAGTGTTAGTAATGAATGATATTAAAATGATTCTTGGGAAAAGCCGCTGGGTTTCATCAAAAACCCAAAAAAACCCGGGTTTTTAATCAAACATCCTGTCGGGCTTGGCTTTTTCAAAAAAACCCCCGGGTTTTTAATCAAAAATCCTGTCGGGCTTGGCTTTTTCAAAAAAAACCCCGGGTTTTTTCAAACCCTGGTTCCTACCTGGGTTGCATCAACTATTTTACTGAGTAATGAACATTCAGTTCAACTCTTTCAACAAAGTTGGCATGTTTTTGGCTCATGACAGTTTTGGATAGTTTTAAACCTGGTTAAGCTGCGTCTTCAAAAGAAGTACCTCAAAAATCTCTAATATACAATTGTTGTAATAGCGTAACCAGTTTTATCGACATATGGAGCTGCATTTATTAGATTGTTAAGTATATAGTCAATTATTAACGTACCTATCTTTTCTTGAAATAATATTGACAGGAGTCTGAATTCCCTACAGTGAAATATGTTAATTGTAAAAATGTCTAAAGTAAAAAAAAAATATTAACATGAAATAACCAGTCCAGTTAGTACATTGTGCAAATTAACGTAAAACTTTTAACAGGAAAAAATAGATTGTTTTCCTGTTAATGTTTTGCTTTGTGTGTGAATTAGAGGTGGGACCTGTCAGGGGAAAAAAAGCAGAAATGTTTTTTTTTCTGAGGGATTTACAGCTGAAAATTTACTAGTTCCTGTGGAAAAATTTCCTGCACAAAATAATGTACTCAGAAATTTACAGTATTTACATTTCCTCGCTTTTTTAAAAAAAGTTTCTATGCTCAGTATCCCACATGGAAACACTAACTTTGATAACATGCAAGCTGTAAGTTAAGTTAATTTTTCTGTATGCCAAAGTATTATTTAATGCTTTTCACATTAAACATATAAATGCAGGAGAGTATTAGTATATACACTTTATCAATTAGTAGAAGTGTTTAAGTGAAACTTTAAATATATTCTCATTTAATAAGTATATATATGTACGTACGCATATACACTATATAAGTGCATGTAACTCTAAAATTTAGAAAAAAAAAAACAACTTTCTGTTTAAAAATCTCACAATCCTCCCCTCCCCCTCCCCTTTTAAACATGCAAAAGAGAGAATAAAAAAAAAAAAACTAAAAAATGTCCATTGATATAGATCTACTAACAAAAATCTTATTCAAAATTAACAGTTAGATGACTGAGAATAATATGGAAAAAATTTCATATTTTGAACAAAAAATTACTGGTGAATTTTTTAAACTTATTGATATATTTATGATATTGAACATTACTATGCTTACTACATTTAATCTTCATTATAGGGATCGAAGAGGAAAAATTGTCAAACCTTCACCTTTTCAAAGTACATTAACTTCTGGATCAGTAGCTAGAATTGCACCCAATCAGAAATGGTTCGGTAAGTTATTTCCATGATCAAGATTTGTATAGTACAGTTAAACCTTGATTATCCAAGCTCATTGGGACCCTAGTATTTTGGATATCAGAAATCTCTGTTAATATAAAGTGTATTAAAACCTGCCCTGCTTATCTTGTTATGTTATCTAATTATTATCTTGAAGAATAAAAAATGATTGAAAGTTTTTCAAATTGTGAAGTACTATAATTAGAAGGTATTATAATTTAAATTAATAATGATGTGTTTCACATTGCAACAAATTTACAAAGTAAATCAGCTACAAAACAGTAAATTAAAAAAGTAATTTTATTTATTTATTTAGTTTTTGTACTAAGTTAAATTATCAAAGTGCATTTTTAAAAGTAAAATTAACCTCCTCCCTAAATTATATGCATTAATTTATTTTTATTTAATTTCCATTATTCTTTAACCCATTAAACGCCGCTATATGAATCACATTGAAAAATTTTTACTTTTGGCATGTTTTGAGGAGCAATACGTATCTTTAATCATATGTAGCTTAAATTTTTAAGAAATATTTATTTAGTCAATAGATATAGTATGGTCCCAAAATGGGAGACTTGGCGCTTAGTGGGGATAACATAAATATCTCTGCCACAATAATGATGCTTGAATAAAATATGACTTAATCTAGTTTAAAAAAGTAAAAATCATTTTATGCAGTTAACAAAGTTATTTATTGATACTAAAAGATGTTTTTATTATTAAGTTGTTAAATTATTTAATGTATATAAAAGTTTTAAAATAGAGAACTTGCTAACTTTCTCACTTACTAAGCATATTTTTTTGTATGAAAAGAAATTATCACGGAGAATTTCCCACCTTTTAGTCTGAAGCTTTAGGATTGTTATATACCATACAAAAGTGATAGGTTATTTTCATTAGTTATGCAGAGGCATAATTAATGAAAATAATAGAGCAAAGATAATCAGGGTTCAAGCAAGGCTAAATGTCAAAACTAGCCCCAGACTTTCATAAAACGGAACTAAGATTTTTTTAAGCAGCGCAACGTTATATTTAATTCCTCATAGCAAGGCTTTTTTTTTTTTTTTTGAAAAATCTACTTCCAAACATGCTTGAGAAAATGATTTAAAATTCATAATATCATAATGTTTCTAGAAAAAATGGTCTGTATGATTGACGTCGATGTATTAGCAACAGATCTAGTTCATCCGATGTCATAACAAAAATTGCAATAAATTCTAAAAATGCGAATGGAGACTTATTCCTTTATGTGTAATCTAGGCAATCATTAAGGCTTTCCTTCTCAATTATCTGATCAGAATCTGGAGGGTGACAAACAAGTGACACTGTACTCATTTGCTGATAATGCATTACCATTTGTTGTCGCCATATTGTTCAAAGCTTGCTGCTAAGTCAAAAATTTTATCAATTTTAATTTCGAGAAATTTACAGAAATTTCTGTTTTGAAATTGAAAATCCTTTAATGAACGCCACTTGCTATGTCTTCGGGAAAGCGCTCCTCAGGGGAACTCACATAGGACAGGAAAAGGGGGCTGATAGTGAAAACTGCAGCATTAAAATTTTTCGGAGAGAGAGGGAGGTGCACTTTTTTGAATGATTTAAAAATCATTCTAGTGGACGGCTAATTCACCCTTGGAGGAGGTGCACCATTGTCCTTATAGAGGATTGGTCACCGCTGTTTAGCTAGAACATTCTTCAGAGCGAATGGAATGTCACCTGTTCCGATAAAAGCACTTGCTTTTGAACAACAAAAGAGAGCTTACTATGTTCTAATACAAAGGGGTTGACCTTCAACAGTAAATAAACAAGAGGGGAGTGTTTATTCATGCAAAATGGGGGAGGACTTAACTCTGCTACACGTGATATTTCCTGCTAGTCAGAAAGCGCCAAGTCTCCCATTTTGGGACCTGTGTAAATAAACAGCTATAAAACCCGTTTAAATTAATTTTCTTGACCCCTGTTTGTTATGACTTGAAAAAAGATCTCTTGTGATTTATATTCCATGTTTTTAAACTTCTGTGTTCGATTTTCTTATTTTTAAGGATTTTTTTGCCTTATGAAGTAAACTCAAGCTTTTTTGCTAAAATTTAACTATTTTTAAAAAATATAATTTACATTACAAACTTTTTGAAAAAAATACCAATTGAGTTACGCACTTTGCTATTTAATTAAAAATATTTTCAAAATATTAATCTTCATTACTTACTGCGGAAAAAAATCTTAATCAAAGGTTCCCAAAATGGGAGACTTGGCGCTTAATGGGTTAAAGAGGGGGTGGGGGCACTTTAATTGTCTGATATGACATGCTCAATATTTCTCCTAAATGTCTACTTGAACACTAAGAAAAACTGCAACATTTTGTACAAAAATGTTATGAACTTGTAGTACTGCATTGAAACTTAATCATAAAATGCTAAAAATTGAAAATTATAGAAATAAAATTATAATTGTTTTATATTCTTTTAAAAGCTGAATAACTTTTTCGGAGATAGGGACTTCTTTTTTTTTCTTTCTTTCAATATGAAACACTAAACAAACTAGCATTCCCCTGATATTATTCTCTTTTTTGTCTCTATTAAGAATTACAGTACTGTGCAAATTAATTGGGACAAGCACATTTTTTAAGAAAAGTGTTCCTTCCTCAGGGGTGTTCTGTCTGAAACCCATCTCAACTGCCTTTTTATACAAGATATCACTCAATTGAATCTTCACTTCACCATAGCCGTTCTGCATCTGCTCTTCTGAGTAGTAAGATGGGTAGAGGTGAGTTTGATATTGCATTAATCCAACAACCCTGGACCAGAGGAGGTAAAATCTTAGGTCTAGGTATGCAGGATCATAAAACTTACTATACTACTTGTGCAAGGCCTAGGGCATGCATTATTGCCAGCACTAAGCTTAATGCTCTGAATCTCATTAAATACCTAGATGGTGACAATGTCGCTGTCAATGTAACTAATGAGAATAAGGGACATAAAGATGAACTTATTCTTGTGTCTTCTTATCTTCCTTTTGAAGAGAAAGATTCTCTCTCTGAGAAATGAGAGCTCTTATTGAGCATTGTAAAAAGGCCAATAAGAAATGTATTATTGGTTGTGATACTAATGCTCACAATATAGTTTGGGGCAGCTCCAACTGCAACACATGTGGCAATAGCTTACTGGAAGACATCTTATTTTACAACTTATGCCTTCTTAACAGAGGCAATGAGCCTACCTTTGTTACTGTGAATAGGAAGGAGGTCATTGATCTGGCAATTTGCAGCAACTCTTGTGTTGATCAGGTTAAGGGTTGGAAGGTGCCGGACGAAATTACTATATCTGACCACCAGCTAATTACTTTCTGTGTCACTGGTCTCACTAGACTAAGTTTCATTGGTAGAAATCCCAGAAACACTAAATAGGATTCTTACATTGAAGATCTGGAGTGCTTTACTGGTGGTATCACTGGTAATTATAACTCGGTAGCGGATTTGGAGTTGTCTGTTGACCAGTTGCAACGTGCCATTCTCCTGTCTTACTACCAAAATTGTCGGGCTACTGTTACTGACTCGCCAAGGCTAGTTCCTTGGTGGTCTAGAGAGCTCAGTAACTTACGTAGCAAGTGCAGAAAGCTCTTTAACCGAGCTAAGAAAAATGGTGATTGGGATGCTTATAAATGTGCCCTCACCAAGTACAATTAGGCCATCAGGGACGAAAAGTACAATTCCTGAAAGCAGTTCTGTG
>JAXGGA010011937.1:0-40593 GCA_038373865.1 Uloborus plumipes | reverse complement strand
GACGCTGATCAGGTTCCTCTTCGCTGCTAAAACCAAGGTTTTACCGAATTTCCGAAATCACAATTCTGGTAAAATTCTTTCACATTGAACTGCAGAAAAATCACTAACAGTTGTCTAGGGTTCTCCAAATGTGAATGTAAACAGTTATCATGCTTAAATATGCATTACTTTTGAGCCCAGTATCCCCCCTCCCCCTCAGTCGATTTGGTGTAGCGCTTATGGGCATAATAATAGGGTACACTCGCTTTGGAAGCACACGCGTTTAAGTTTATTCCACTTCTATGTATAATAACGTCTCATTGTGGTTAAACACCAAATCAACCTGTGTTACGTTTGCTTTTGTCTACTTTCATAACCTGTATAGGTCAGCAAGAGAATTCTCAGAAATAATGATGAGATGAATAAGCATACATGAAAAAGATTGGGAGAAAAAAACATATGAAAATAACAGCTGTTCTCAACGGTCATTCGGACTATAATTTAAATATTTTGCCGCCTCAGGTTCGATTGTTTACTGGCTTTTTCTCTCTTTTTTGTGTAGTTAGTCTTCCTTAATGATTTTTCATTTCGGGTGGGAGGATGGGGGGATACACGATACGAGACTTTTTTCAGTTAATAGCACATTTATTCATTATTATAAAACCTAAACAGAAGCACCATATTCCCCCCCATGGAAATGGAAAATAAGCCTAAGTAGTAAAACGCATTTTCCCCCTTTCTCTTTTCAATTCAAATAAAAATTTAGTATTGCAGAAAAAAAGGGAAGAGGGAGAGAAATTCGTGCTTTTTTGTCATGTTTTTTTATTACTTTGAATGCTATTAGTCTTTATATAGAGAGGAAGATTTGCATCAAGAAACAGAAGAAGAGGCAGTTTGCCTACAGAAGGAGATTTCATAAAGAAACTTAAGCCGCACGGAAATATCCAAACATCTGCTAACCGCTAAATAAAAATTATTCAAAATGTTTTATTTTTGGTTGAAACGGACAGAACAAATAAAACCAAAGTTTCTTGTCAAATTATCATTTTTTTAAAAATAATATTTGTTTTTATGTGCAAAGTTGAAGAATGTTACGATTCATACACTGCAAAAAATAAACTTGTTTTTACAGTATAATACTGAAAGCAGTTGTTTCAGTTTAAAATTGTAAAATGCACAGTAATAAACTAAAACTAGCTATTTTACAGTTTATTACTGTAAAATTAGCAATCTTACAGTTTATTATCATAAAATTAGCTGTTTTATACTGTGAAAACAACCGTACAATACTGGCAGCAGAAGTTCCAGTTTAAAACTAAAAGGCATAGTTATAAACTGCAAAACTAGCAATTTTACAGTTTATTACTGTAAAATTACCATAAAATTAACTGTATTATACTGTAAAAACAACATTTATTTTTTGCAGTGTACCGTTTTCCTATACTTCGAAGAAATGATGATAGGTAAATGTTAACTGCAATGGTGTCAGAGATCCTGGATAGCTTCTTCCAAAAATATGGTTACAGTAAAACCATAAAAGTAAGTGTAATACAAATACAGTAAAACCTCTTCGAGCGGCCACCCCTCTTGACTGCCAATTTATCGTGTGGAACGGATTTTTACCCCATAGATTTAATGTTAAAATTCTCCCTAGAAACGGCCACCAACCCACTCTGAATGATCGCCCAGTGGGTTCATCATTTCAATTTTTCAGAAAAATATGTTCACTTCCTGTTTCTCATCTTCAGCCTTACTGCTCAAGATCTGTTGAGGGGAGATCTTGTTGGCTCTTAAAGGATTGCGACAATTTTGGAGTAAAAATTTCATTCACGTTTATCCATTTGTTAGTCAGTGATCTGAATTGCACCATTTTTAAAAGGAATTTTTATAAATCTTAAGCGGCTCAATGAAAGTTCTGTGCAACAGGAGAACGGTAAATCGGAGGAAGAGTTAATACAGACGAAATTCGAACGATTCTCGAATCCGAACGAATCTTTCTAGAATGAAATAGCAGTGGAATGGTTTCATAATTACAGTGTCGACTGAAAACAGGGACATATCGGTGGATGGTCACAGGCCCTAGCACCGGACATTCCGGACCCCTGTCCGGGGCGGCATATTTTGGGGGCGGCATTTGGACTCGAATATGATTGGGATAAAATAAAGTTTTCTCCAGGGAAAGAAAAGTACTATGAACGAATTTTACAAACATAATTCTTTTCGTACTTCGGAATTCAAAAAGGTATGAATGTAGCAATGTTTATGCGTGTTATTTAAATGTACACCCCCCCCCCCCCCAATGCAACATTTTTGGTTGCTTCAACATAGCCTATTAAAATAAACGAATCACCGATTTAAAAGAACCACAAGCAATTTTTGCTTTGATTGATTTTAATTTGCAAAAGAAGTTATAACTTTTAAAAGGTATTGTTTGCCTATTTTTCTCCTGTTATTTTTGTTGTCTTAATTACCCCCAACATGCAGCATTTTAAGTGTATTTTTCAAAAATTTCCTCGGGGGAGAAACCCCGGAACACTCTGAAATTGCGGATATTCTCTACTTCATTAAAAATAGTCACTGCTTCACTTTAATCATACCCATCCCCACACACACACCCTTCAAGGGTGAATAAAAAAAAGAAGGAAAAGAAAAGAATAAAGACAGCACGACCCTGAATACAAGATTTTATTTTGTCACTCTGTTTTTAATTCCCAACATCTATTTATTAGGTTGTACAGTTTTTAGCAATTTATTACTTTTCAAACTTTAATCGTGAAAAAGGGCGGCATTTTGCATTTTTGTCCGGGGCGGCAAAACTGCTAGGGCCGTTCTGGTCACAGGCGGTCAACGTAATGAAACATCAAATAAAATACCACTTTTCCTTTAGAAAATAATCAAACTTCATTTTAAATTTAAAAAAAAAACGTATGTGTAAGGCTTGCTTGTACTAGGTAATATTGGAATTATCTCGCAATTGCACACAATGAAAACCCTTTAAAGCGGCCACCCACTTTGAGCGGACAAAATTTCATGGAACGAAGGGGTGGTCGCCTAGAGGCGTTTTACTGTATTAGAAAATTAGCTGGAATCAAAGGCACAGCAGAGCAGGATTCTCGGAAAAAGCAATAGAGGGATTTTCTCTAGAAGTGGATTGATAACAGTTGAAGATGATCTTAAAATTTCGTCAAAAAATTGAAATATAATTAAAATAATATCTTCTTTATTATTTATAAAATTCACTACATAGAAAGTTAATTCTTCAAAAACTATTATTAAATTAAAGAAATGACTTTCACAACATGTTCCTGATGATTGAATATTTCACAGTATTTAATTTATGCAAAAATATTCGCTTATGTATAAATTACCTTTTACAGAAATTTTGCAGTTCTTCATCTGAAAGTAAAAAATAGTTTTCCATTTGGAATCTTGCGATTTTTTTCCAGTTATGATTTTTACTCTGTATTGCTTCCCAGATTTCAGGAATCTAAAAAGTTGAAGATAAATAACTGAAATTTTATTTTTGTTTCACAATGACTCATTTATGTGAAAAGTGAGTATTGTGTGATATAAAAAGTAACAACTTTCTTATTTAATCCATTTTCAGAAATATGTATTCATAAAACGTGTTTTGAAAACGAAAACGAACCGGTAACTCTAAAAATTGTTAATGAGCTCTCCGAAAAGTAATTCAAAAGCAACGCATAAATGAAAAACGTGATAAAAAAAACTAGGTTTTAAAGAAAGTTAATATTGTTGCTTTGAAGATTCCATAAAGTGCAAAACATTATATGCTTAAAGAATATTCTTTAGAATTATTCAAGTTCTACTGACATGCTTTCAAAATAGATAATTTAACTCAACATATACTCGTGCAATTATGTGAAATGATTAGGGGGGACCTTATGAATGAACAGAGTAATTTTAAAAGTTATATAAAATGAAAATTAACATTTTTGCTTTAAAAAAAATAGGTTCATAAAACAATAATTGAAGGGGCAAGTGGATAAAGATGATATGTGACATTTGAATTTCTCCGATTTACCCAAATTCAAATTAGTGTGTGTTCAATGGTGTTAATTCACAAGCACAATTGAAAGGACAATGGAATAAAGGTGATATGTGACATTTTTTTTAATTTCTAAATTAATTGTGTGCCTAGGCGGCACACCCACCGGTGCGAATAAAGCATTCCGAGCTACTTTCAACCACTTCATTACTCAGAAAATGTACCAAAACCCACTAAATTAATGTCCAATAAACCAGTTCATTAAGAAATAAAAAAAAATTTGTTACTTTCGGATTGTTTGATATCAGATTTTTAATTTGACAAACTTTAACTAAAATTTGACTTCTAAAATAAAAAAATATGTATTAAGATGCATGGAGTTAAATTTTAGGCTGTTACGATTATATTATTATTTGTTTTCCTGTCACCAAGGCCAACGATGAAAAAACTTTTTTAATGAAAATACCTTATTCTTATGTTGTTTAGGTTGCTGAATCCAAATATGATGCTTAAAAAGTTGTATCACCCACCATTTATTCACATTTTATAGTTACATTCATGAAATAAAGAAACATTTTTAGAATTTAACAGCTTTTTCATAGTTAAGATAACATGAAAAAATAGGTCTAATGAACAAAGATGATGTTGGCAGCACTGCTGAAACACATGCTACAACATGATGGGGGATTACTGTTGGTCACTTCACTGGGAAGTTCAGCAAGCTATTCATCGCAGGAAAAGCTACACAAGAAGCTTCAAGGAAAAAAGGGAAAGAAAATATAAAGCAATTCCAGTTGACAAGTGAACCTTGTATCATCACATAAAATTACTATTCCAAGTATTTTACTGTAAATACAAACCATTTTTACGATTCTACAGTGTTTCATTGATTTCCCTATATACTGTAAATGGGTATTAGACTATATAATAAAATACATTTTGCTTGGAAACTAAGGGTGATACATAAAAACTACAAGCAGATTTGGATTCAGCACATAAAAATCTATCAAGATCAGCTATTAAAATTAAAAAAGTTTTTTTTGTTGGCCTGTGTTATCAGACAATTTTAATATTTCTGTGCACGATGCTTGATTTTCGGTAAAGGGGATATAATACAGAAATTTTTGCTTGCGGAATGGAAAGAGTTGGAAAAAAAAAAGAAGGATATGTGCACCATAGAAAACGAGAATTTAGAACACTCTTTTGAAGAGAAAAAAAATAGCTATATATGTACAAAATGAATAAAAAAATTTCGAATTGAATAAGCTAAGTATTGTAATGAAGGCAAGTTGTTTTCGCTATATTAACAATACACGTACAAGGAAACAACTTTTAGTTTTTTTTTTTTTTTGTTTCGGAAACGGTTATGCAAAAGAATAAGCGATAAAATTGATATGATTTTCAATACTAGAAACACATCTGGTCACAAAATTTTAATATTTCTAAGCAGATGTAAAACTTTCTGAAACTTTCAAAAAGAAAAAGTGCTATCTCAACTATTATTGTAGTAATGTCAAACAAAAATTATTGGATTAAATTCTGGGTATAATTTAAAAAAGTACTGATTTTAGAATGCCTCTTTTTCTTCTTTTAAAAGCGTCGACATTGGATGTTTTTATATGCCCTTATTTTAGGAATAACCTACAATAATATCATTATAGGCTACTTTTCAGTTACTTTTGTTTTGTTCTGACCGACATACAGACACACACACACACAAAAGATTTTCTTTATAATTATTTTAAAAAAGAAGTTTATGAATTGTAAAAAAAAATACCTGTTCAATTATGAGATCAGACTTCGGGGCTGGTGCATCAAAAATGTTGAGATGTTCCAAAAACCGGATTAACTCGTTTAGAATAGGCATTTGGTCAATGACGAATTCATTTAGCTTTGACCTCAACTATGAAAAGAACCTAAATTATTTTCTACTTTAACTACCCAAATAAGCTCTTTTTTTTTTTAAATAACATTTATAATAAGTAGTTCATGGAAGAAGAGTGACTTTTACTGGATACAATTAATGGAACTCGAATTTACTGAAAAAAGAATTTAAGTGAAACGTGAATGGTTCCAGAATTTGTTTTCTTCAGGTATAAAACAGTCTCTTAATTGCAAAGCCTTCTTTAATCAGCCAAGATTTTTTTTTCATTCTGTAATAGCCCTTTATTAATTAAAATATGTTTAATATTTCTAAAGCTATCTTCAAAAGCTCTAAAGCGGTTTATTGAAAATATTTTCTATTTTTGGGACATAGTTTGATTACTGTGCAGGAAAATTGTTCCCTGTTGTTTTGAAAGCCGTGAAGGAATTTTTTATCACTTATAAAGCTGTTTTCTCTAATCTGCCTGTGAGTGCAAAAACAATCATTCACTGTTACATTTAAAACGATCAAAAAGTTAGAAAAATTAATGAATAAATAAATAAAATGCGAGAAAGAAAGCGCAAGGAAGGGAGTCACTTGAAATATCTCATCAAATTGGCAAATAAAATATTAACAGAAAGAAATGAAAGATGAGTTAAACCATTAAGTTACTCTCATGTAAAAAAGTATGGTAAAAACTAATATTATTTAACGATATGATACATTCAGTTTTAATTTCAGTAAAGCATACTAACCCGCAGTAATTGATCTTTTCGGAAATCAGTAACTTCATATTTCCTCTGACATTCAGGTTGTATCAAAAGTTGTATTAGAGCCATCCATATCTGCCAAAAACATATTCAGTGATAAAAGCAATTACTCTTTTGCACTTTTCAAATGATTAACATATAGTTAGTTGCTATTAAAATGCTTAAGAACCAGAAAACAAAGTAAAAGGAGAGCGAAAAAGATAATTTTTAAAACAGAAGTAATTTTTAAAACATACAAATGAATCAATTTCAAATACCTGGTCCTCTATTTTATTTAGTTTCATTGATTCTTTCTTAGAAAGCTTGCTCCATTTTCCGTCACAATATTTTTCTTCTCCGTCGTCCACTTCTCGAATCCATGGTGGATCACAGATTAAACTTGTGAAAAGCAGTGGCACATCATGAACCGTGAGGAGACGATGAAGAACGCTAAGAGATATACTGAAAGAGAATAAAGAGATTTTTCATTCATGTTTTTCCTTATAAACCCCAGAGGTTAATAAATAAATGCATGTAAAAAAAGTTTCGACAATTTTTCAATTTTTACAAAACTTTTAGCGTTTGTGTACACAACAAATATACACTGTTAAAAAAATCCTGAATTTTCAGGAAGTTTTCTACTAATGTTAACAGAATATTTCCGTTTCCGCTTCAAAACGTATTTTTTCCTTAAAAAAACGAAAATAGTCCGTGAATCACCGAGTTGGAGAGACGAGAGACGAAAACGGAATTTTTCCGTTTTTGTGATTGCTGCTTATGTAGAACATCGTTCAACGTCTTTGGTTCGTTTTCTTTCCTCTAGGCATTATACTAAAATACACTATAGGTAACTGTTTTTAACTGAACTAAGTTATTTTAGTTAATTATTACCCGCTTTTGTCGGATATCTTTTTATCCATAGGCTCACTTCTTTTGCATTGAAAAAAAGGGCTCCTTGTGAACACAAAACACGTGTCAGGCAAATTTCTGCATTCGTAACGTTGTTTTATTTAGTTTTTATTTGCTGGCTCAAATATATTTATTTTTTCCCAAAATTTTAAGGGTTCCTTCTTAATTTTATTATTAACCAGACAATATCATAACGTTATTATTATCATTATTATTATTTTGACTATATGTTACAATTTAAATAATAAAATTAACGAGTAATGTAATATTTACAAATATTTAAATATTTTACTTCGTATTTTAACTGTAGGTTTTAATAAGAAAACAAAGTTTTCTGTAAACAGTACTGATGAATACTTACATCTTCAAGTGTTGCGTCATGTAAGACAAAATTGAAATACATTTTATTCCCAGCTCAAATTCTATTTCTTCCTTTTGTTCCAGTAGTTGCTTCATTTCATCTCCAGCATCTTCTTCTATCTTAGTTTCTGATTTTGCGCTGTTAATGTACATGTAATGTACTTATAGTAGCAGGTTTTATGAACATTTTTTGCACTTGAATACACTTTTGTTTTGGAAAGTTAAAGAATGAGAAATCTGACATTTCATTTCAAATAACTCGATAGAAATAATCTGTATAAGTAATAATTAAAAAATAAAACTTGCTACTTTTACTTAAGCACAAGAACTCTTATTTAGTCAAAATTATAATTGAATGAGAAAATTTTGCTTTTAAAAATGTAAAAATTAAAACAAATAATAAAGCAGTTGAGATAATGAATAATACTACGAATTTGGTCTTTCTGTGACTATCTATTGTAATTTTTCCGTTGTGTTCGCTAATACTCGATAAGAAATAATTGCGTCTTTTTTTTTTAATGTCACACCAGCCGTTTAGTACCTTTAAATAAAAATATACCTACTATCCCACGCTTCTTATAAATTACCTGGTCAGAGGCAAAATATTGCGATAGCAGAAATCTGTTAGGTCGATTAAAACGTCAGATGCAGATTCCATGACATCTTCATGAAATAAAACGGCTTCGAAAAATGAAACCAGCGTAACTTCGTGGTACAGCTATATCATGAAAGAAATATTTTATTTAAAATAAAAAAATTAGTGGAATGTTTTTTAATGAATACAATGGTTTTAAAAGTATGAAAGGAAAATTTTCTCACCACAATGTATAACGGAATCGTTGATTTCGGTCGGAATTTCCACTTTAAAAACAGCGGCAGGATTTTCAGTCTCCACATTTCTGTAGTAATCAAGTCAAGAACTAAGTGAGGAATCTGCACCAATGGAGAAAACAATTCAGAAATAACTATCCCAACAAAAACATAAATGTGAAAAAGGAGCCAAGTTCGGTTGAAAGAACGTTTGGGCAGTTTGAAGCAGCGGTGCCACCGACAAAAGAGTTGAAATCTAACAGGCTCCAAGTTCTATAGCTGTTTTGTTAACTACAGTCGTGAAAGTTATTGAAATGTTCATTAATTTATTTTAATAACCTTTCGTTAGTTCCTTTCATATCGGCTTCGGAACTGGGCAAGTTCATTTCTAACTGACGGAAGTCGGACTTTTTTGAACGTAACTTCGTGACGATTACAACTTGCACAGTTCCGAAGCCGATATGAAAGGAACTAACGAAAGGTTATTAAAATAAATTAATGAACATTTCAATAACTCTCACGACTGTAGTTAACAAAACAGCTATAGAACTTGGAGCCTGTTAGATTTCAACTCTTTTGTCGGTGGCACCGCTGCTTCAAACTGCCCAAACGTTCTTTCAACCGAACTTGGCTCCTTTTTCACATTTATGTTTTTGTTGGGATATCATGCATTTTTGAAAAGCCGAAGTAACGGTTATGCTTTCATTTAGACACAAATTAATACACACATAACATGAGATTTCAGTTACGCTGACAACGCAGATATAACATAGACCATGCTACATTCGACATATTTTTAATTTTAATGATTTTACTCGTAATTCAAATAAATAATAGGAGACGCTGCAATTTATGATCAATGACGGAAGAAACAGGTAAAACAAGTAAATTTTCTTCGTGTTTACCCTATATTTTTCTTAAAAGAGGAATAGAATATTTTAACTACTTGGTTAATATCTTAAGTCACCGCAAGGTGGCATAGTCAATCTCTAGAATTCGAATTATTTATTTCATCTTGATAAACCTAGAGCCGCTATATAGACAGGTCGACGCATCAAGATTAAGTTTCACCACTTTGGATCCAATTCCTTAACTTTTACTTTCAATTTTCATTGTTGTGGAGTAGGGTTACCGGAAAAAAGTTTTGGCACATTACTAAGCTTTGCCAAATCCACGTGCCGCTAATAATTGCTCACAGTGAAAAATTACCAAAACGCGATTACTGGCCAGAAAAGACAACCACTCAAACACACAAACACGTGCTGGATCCAAAGTGGTGAAACTTAATCTTGATGCGCCGGCTCGTATATATAGGGGCCAAATTTTAAGATTCTGAGACACTTGGAAGTAGGTAAACATTTTGATGAGTGAGTGTATAATCTAAATAAGAAAATCGCCATATTTTCACTTTTCAAATATTAATAATTTTAAAACTAAAAGAGATATATTCATAAAATTTAGGATTATGGATGTTCTACGTCACTCTAATAGACTTACAAACTTTAAAGCATGTAGATGAAGTAGTTCTTGAGAAACTGAGGGGTCAAAAGTAGCCCGAAATGGTTCGTGTAAAGATACACTAGCAGATGTGCAGCGCGAACTTGGCTGACACACTGCCGTGTGTCTTGATCACATTAACAATCATATAAGAACAAGAAGTTCTGTCAAGAACTAAACGAGCCTACTTTCCCGTACATCGACATCGGCATTCTAGCATCTGATCATTATTCTCTTGATCATCTGAGACTAAACATTATGTCAAACATACCTTTTTAGCACTTAAAGCTGATTTCTAAAAGCAAAATATACCCCTCTCATCAGATGAAATAGAGACATAAAAAGTAAATAAATGAATAAATGAAGTTTTGTCGCACCTTTTAAAGAATGTAACTGTTACAGTTCTTCCGTAGAAAAATTCCTCAATCGTTTTCAAAAAAAAAAAAAAAAAAAATTAAAAGTACAAAGTACATCAAAACACATTTTATCAAAGAAAGGAAAAAAAACTCGTCCGTCGATAAAATGTCTCGATTTTCACTTTTAAACCGTTGCCAGTTGTTAAATATAAATAAAGAATAAAATGCCCTCGTGAATAAAACACTTTTGTTACAAAAAAAATCGTCTGCCAAAAAAAATAATAGTAATAAATAAAATAACACAAATGAATAAATAAACAAAAAATCGTCTGCACAGTCAGTCATTTTTTTTCTGAGTCTGCATTTCCGCCATGTTTGTGGAGTCGGAGTCGGAATCAGAGTCCTCACAGAAGATTATTCAGAAAAGTACTTTACAAACATTATTTATCAAAACCATTTTTTTACAAAGTTAGTTTGAAGGAAATCCGACTTTTAGTTCCAGGATCAACATTCAACTTAAATTCCCCGTAGGCGCTAATGTTAAATTTTTTTCTGAACGGTTCAATATTGAACGAAAAATGGTTCAAACCAAAAAGCGAAATAAGGGAATGAACCTCTCCGAGATCTTTCAAACAAAAAAAAGTTTATTCCATTCGGATGGTTCACTCAGAAGTTATTAGGTGGGGAAAGGTTGCTTGAACGGTTCAATGTTGAACGAAAAAATGTTCAAATTGAAAATTTAAATACTGTAATGAAGTATCCTTGCTGAGATCCTTCGAACAAAAAAAAAGTTTATTTAAATCGGACTGTTTACTCAAAAATTATTAGGGGTGACAGCTTGCTTGAGCGGTTCAATGTTGAACGAAAAATTGTTCAAATCGGAAATGTAAATACGGGAATGAAGTATCCTTGATAAGATCTTTTGAACAAAAAAAAGTTTATTGAAATCGGACTGTTCACTCAATAGTTAGCATCGCGGGACAGGTTGTTTGAACGGTTCAAAGTTGAACCAAAAATTGTTCAAATCGAAAAATCAAATATGGGAATGAGCTGTACTCGCCGAAATCTTTCCAACAAAAAAAAGTTTGTTCAAATCGGAATGTTCATTCAAAAGTTATTAAGTGGGGGGGGGGGGAGGTTGCTTGAACGGTTCAATGTTGAACCAAAATTGTTCAAATCGAAAAATCAAATATGGGAATGAGTTGTAATCGCCGAGATCTATCCAACAAAAAAAAGTTTGTTCAAATCGGAATGTTCATTCAAAAGTTATTAGGGGGGAAAGGTTGCTTGAACGGTTCAATGTTGAACGAAAAATTGTTCAAATCGAAAATGTAGATACAGGAATGAAGTATCCTTGAAAAGATCTTTCG
Organism: Uloborus plumipes; assembly: GCA_038373865.1. Classification (NCBI taxonomy): domain Eukaryota; kingdom Metazoa; phylum Arthropoda; class Arachnida; order Araneae; family Uloboridae; genus Uloborus; species Uloborus plumipes. Next base: position 28,690 of record JAXGGA010011937.1, on the reverse strand, counting down.
AACAAAAAAAAGTTTGTTCAAATCGGACTGTTAACTAAAAAGTTAGCATCGCGGGACAGGTTGTTCCCTCAAAGTTGAACCAAAAATTGTTCAAATCGAAAAATCAAATATGGGAATGAGCTGTACTCGCCGAGATCTTTCCAACAAAAAAAAGTTTGTCCAAATCGGAATATTCATTCAAAAGTTATTAGGGGGGGACAGACAGACAGACCGACCGACAGACCGACACACAAATTCCCCATCTCAATACCCTACTTTATTTTTAATTTTTCGATATTCATTTTACCTTTTTATTTTTTTAACTTGGCGATATTTTTTGGACTTGGCGATATTTTTTTTAACTTGGCGATATTTTTTGGACTTGGCGATATTTTTTAGATGCATTAAGCCAATTTTAATACTTTTTTCGTCTTTCTTTTATTTTTAACGGGAAAGTAGGCTAAAAAATATTTTCAGGCTTCAAAAACGGATTCTGGTCTGAGTATTTTGCGGTAACGAAAGCCAACCAACTTAGCAAAGCCATTTAAGCTAAGGTTATGTTTTATTTTATTATGAAGTTGATAAATTTCATTCCAAAATATTATTCATTTATCCAAATAAATGATGTTAATGGATTGAATTTTGTATAGAAAGCAGGACAAGGAGCCATTTTTTAAAGGGGACTAGGTAAGGCAATTTAAACCAAAAATTCGATTTTTACTTTTTATATCTTTAAAAAGTTTAAACTTTTATTTTTCCAACCATATGTCGTCACACCTGTTTAATCGAAAAAACAGAAGCATCAGAACTTTTTGTTAGAGTACCCGAGTGTTTTCAGAAACAACATGTTAAAAACATGTTAGGTTAGGTTAATAAGTAACTAAATATGTACTTTCAATTGAACCGTGTTGATGCGTTCAAATACGTACCTTTTGATGTGTTATGATCAGTTCTTTAACTATTTCTTCACCACCTGATTTTGCATCAAGTAAAGCTTGTAGTGAAAGCTGATATATCCTCTCATGCTGTTGCAGCCACCTAACAAGATAAAATAATTGTTTTACTTTTTAAATAACTCCATATGGAATTAGTGTCGTGAAATTTTTTAGGAGCTTACATTATTCTGGCAATCCACTGTACATTCAAATTATTAAGCCACACCAATTGGCGGATTCTCGCAAAGTTGTTTAAAGATATGCTGTATAATCTTTTTACTTCCTTTTACGTAGTAAAGGAAGTATTGTGATCGCGAAAAAAAAATCACTCAAATCTGAGTCTAAATTTTGATTTTGCTCACCCCCGAATGAATGTTCAGTAGTTTTTTCGACCTATCAGCACGTGCATATGTACCTACCAACATATAAGCAGCCGAAAAATCCTTTTCAACCACCCCCGAGTTGATTACGACGAGTTTTCTCGTGACGTCTGTATGTACGTGTGTGCGGATGTATGTATGTATGTGGGTCGCATAACTCAAAAACTATATGCCGTAGAAGCTTCTAGCTTGGTATGTAGGCTCTGAGGATGGTCTAGTTGTGCACCTCCCCTTGTGGTTGCATTCGAATGTTCCCAAGGGGGTGTTTTACCTCTTTTTTGGGGTAAATCAGTGTTAATTTCAATGCAGACTCAAGTGATATGAATTGGCGCGACAACTTGGCGATATGTCGCCAAACTTTTGGTCGCCAAGTGTTTGCCGCCAACTTGGCGACATATCGCCAAGTTGGCGACAAATTTGGAGAAAAAATTATTTTTTGAATTTGGGTTCAACTTGGCGCTATTGGCGATATTTTGTGAAAAATTCGCTGAATGATGTTAAAATCAGCAAATATTTAGAAAATTAAACCATTGTAAAATATTTTTTGCATTGTTTCGTGGCAGATTAGAGGAGTAAATATTTGAATTGTTACCTTGCTCACTCCAAGCACTTTTTTTTAACACTTAAGGCAACTACTAAGAAATTTACACGTAAAAGGAAGTAGTGTGGGGTCCATACCAGATTTTTTTACTTCCTTTTACGTAGTAAAGGAAGTATTGTGATCGCGAAAAAAAAATCACTCAAATCTGAGTCTAAATTTTGATTTTGCTCACCCCCGAATGAATGTTCAGTAGTTTTTTCGACCTATCAGCACGTGCATATGTACCTACCAACATATAAGCAGCCGAAAAATCCTTTTCAACCACCCCCGAGTTGATTACGACGAGTTTTCTCGTGACGTCTGTATGTACGTGTGTGCGGATGTATGTATGTATGTGGGTCGCATAACTCAAAAACTATATGCCGTAGAAGCTTCTAGCTTGGTATGTAGGCTCTGAGGATGGTCTAGTTGTGCACCTCCCCTTGTGGTTGCATTCGAATGTTCCCAAGGGGGTGTTTTACCTCTTTTTTGGGGTAAATCAGTGTTAATTTCAATGCAGACTCAAGTGATATGAATTGGCGCGACAACTTGGCGATATGTCGCCAAACTTTTGGTCGCCAAGTGTTTGCCGCCAACTTGGCGACATATCGCCAAGTTGGCCAGAAATTTGGAGAAAAAATTATTTTTTGAATTTGGGTTCAACTTGGCGCTATTGGCGATATTTTGTGAAAAATTCGCTGAATGATGTTAAAATCAACAAATATTTAGAAAATTAAACCATTGTAAAATATTTTTTGCATTGTTTCGTGGCAGATTAGAGGAGTAAATATTTGAATTGTTACCTTGCTCACTCCAAGGACTTTTTTTTTAACACTTAAGGCAACTACTAAGAAATTTACACGTAAAAGGAAGTAGTGTGGGGTCCATACCAGATTTTTTAACCCTACACTGCATAGCATTGCCAATTGGATACATGGACTATTTTTCCTTATGACCATGCATAAGGCAACTCAAGCATAATAAAATAATTTTGGAAAAAAATAGAACCGAGACTTCAGCTGGAAATTGCTCTAAAAAGTAAAAAATAATTTTTTTCTTTGAACACCATCGAAACTACTTTAAAACATAAGTTTTGCAGTCGGCGCAAAAACAATACATAGAATCATACGCAACTACAATTCAACTATATAAAGTTTAATGGATCCAGGTTCTTTAAGAGCATTCGCATACATTTCAATCATTACCACACATTCGTGTTATGGTAAATATTCTGCTTTTAATTTTCAATGGTTTCTCTGAAAAATGTTGGCAAAATATGGTTAAATATCATTTTACCTATCGTTTTTGCGCCAACTTCAAAACTTATGTTTAAAAGTAGTTTCGATGGTGTTCAAAGAAAAAAATTATTTTTTACTTTTTAGAGCAATTTCCAACTGAAGTCGGTTCTATTTTTTTCCAAAATTATTTTATTTTATTCTTTTTAGTGTAAGTGTACTTATGAAATAAGGTAATGTTTCCATTACGAAGCTTCACCTAATTTTCTTAAGTAAATGATCCATAAAATAAACTGTGAAAAAAAAAGGAATAAACTATCAACGCGTCTAAAATTTTAAACAATTGACACTAAAAAATAATCTTTGTTATTCTCTGGTATTTATTTGTGTACTTTCTTAATCAAAGCCATTTAAATATCAACGGCTTTTCAACTAATTTATATTTCAAAGCAATTCTAGTTTCTCGTTGTTCATAAGATTTTAACACATACTACATACGTTGCCCGCTAATTAGTTTCATGTTTGATTTAGTTAAGCCTTCATTTAAAATTCTCATTATCATTATTATTACAGTTTCATATCAACCACGTTTTGTAACAATGGATTTCATATTTAATCATTTAGGACAAATCGCTTTAAATTCGACTACTTATTAATATTTCATACTTACTCCAGAGAAGCCTTGGTTCAAAATTTTCATCATGATTACTATTAATATTGCTGTTGCGAGGCAACAAATTTTTGCAACAATGGATTGAAAATGTAATCATTTAATGGGGAAATGACATGAAATTTACTGTTTTCCATAATAACTTTTTTTCTAGTGAACAAATATATGAGTATATGATACCTAAGTTACACCATCTCCTATCCATTTAAAAAAAAATCGTCCAAATCGGTTCAGTAGATCAGATGTTATGTGCGAACAAATAAAAAAAGTATACGCTTTGAATTGATAACCTCCTCCTTTGTTGAAGTCGGTTAAAAATGAGTGAATGCTTGTTTGTTTGTATACTTGTTCTCTATACAAATCCACAGTTTGGTTCAGATTTTCATCAAACTTGACACAGAGGTTCCTCGATGCCCTAGAATTCTCATAGGCGGGGTCTTGAAATTTTAAAAATCTAAAAAGCTCAAATTCAAGTTTTTTGTCAAAAAAATGACCCTTTTATAGGAATCTAGCCTATTATTAGGCCTATTTTTTTAATCGACATGAGCCTTTAGGTTACAAATTGATAAAATTTATGGTATTTAAATATTAGCATTTTCCAACAAAGATGAAAATTAAAACAATGAATTTTCATTTCAAGGCTCACATATTTCATTTTAGCATGAAATAAGTCAAAAACAATTATAATTCATGCTCTCATTTGGCACAAAAAATGTATGATACCAAAAAAAAATTTCTTATGCTCCTATCAGAGGAATTATGCAAAAACATGGATTAAAAGTCTTATACATGTTTCGCTTTTAGCTGGTGCTATTTTTTTCTGTGAACTTTCCGTGATAATTAAGTTCTTTTGGGAGTTTGTACCTAGAACTTTTTAACCGACTTCAACAAAGGAGGATGTTATCAATTCAAAGCGTATGTTTTTTTTTTGTTTGTTCGCACATAACAGCTGATCTACTGAACCGATTTGGACGATTTTTTTTTTTAATCGATAAGAAATGGTGTAACTTAGGTACCATGTACTCATATGACGATATTTGTTCACTAGAAAAAAAGTTATTATGGAAAACAGTAAATTTCATGTCATTTCCCCATTAAATGATTAAATTTTCAATCCATTGTTGCAAAAATTTTTTGCCTCGCAACAGCAATATTAATAGTAATCATGATGAAAAATTTGAACCAAGGCTTAACTAAATCTTAGATTAAACTCATTAGCGGTAGCGTACGTAGTATGTGTTAAAATCTTATGAACAACGAGAAACTAGAATTGCTTTGAAATCACGGGACGCGGGAGCGTCCCGCCCCGCCAAGAAAACCAAATACAAGCCGCCAAGAAATTTCCGTCGCCAATAAAAATGTAAAAGAGCGACTAGGACTGTTTACGCGAGTAACCAAACCGGGGTTTTCACCCCTCTGTATCTGAGCCCCATAAAGATCCTTAGAGTTCATTTTTGGTATACTCAATCTCCAGCGGCCCCTGACGGCACATACTAAAGCAAAACATCCAGGACCCTCAGGGATCCTATCACACTCCCCCTCATATATCCCCTATCACACTCCAGGAGGGTGATATGGGTGATTCTCCAAAAACCTGGCATTTTCAACTCACAAACTCTATAAAAATAAAAATGCTTAAAAAAATCTAAAAAAAATTGTACTTACTCTTCGTTAGGAGCTTATTAAGAGAAAAATAGAGGGAACTCACTTTAAGTATGCCAGATTACCAGTGCTTTAAAAGTAATGCTAGAGTGGCATTTTTTTTGTTTTTGCGCCAGGAGAGGGACATTTTAATAAAAAAAGGCTGATATTTCTACCCGGAATTATATAGAAGGTAAATAATGGTATTTTTCTCTTTTATCCTCTTAACTCAATTACACACTGCAGGCAGAATTATTCTTTTTATTTTATTTAGAACAAAAATGTTGGCCAGGAGAGGGACATCGAAAATGTTACATACCTCATTTTGAACTAAGGAATAATAATACGAACAGCAGACACATTCTATAGACGAAATACTCTATGAGTCCAAAGAAGTGATGAGAATAAACAGTGTTATAGTACTGCAGATTCAAAATTCCTTCTTTTTGCCTTTAATAATTGAACCAATTTGTAGGCCAGGAGAGGGACATGCAATCTGGGGACAAACTTCAAAATGATGTACCTGATTATATAATCATTTAAATAAGGTAAAACAACACTATATTACACTCATAACTATACATAATTCAATACTACAAGTGAAATTTGTGCAATGTTCACGTAAAATTTTAAAATAATTTATTTACATTTTAGAAACAGGGTGGGACACGCAAAAAAGGTGACTTTTTGGCTATTCAAAAATTTTTGTAGAAAAAAATAAATGAAAACTTGCTTTAATATGAATTGAATAACATCAGAATAAGTATTTCCAACAATTAAAAAAATAAAAACTCTTTCTAGGTCAAATAATTTTTGTGCTGTCCTACGGGGACATCATATTGTTCGGATTTTGGAGAATCACTCATATCTTTACTAATATATAAAGCTGTAGAGTTTGTTTGTTTGTTTGTTTGTTTGTTTGTTTGTTTGAACGCGCTAATCTCAGGAACTACTGGTTCGATTTGAAAAATTCTTTTTGTGTTGAATAGTCCATTTATCCAGAAAGACTTTAGGCTATAGTTTGAAAAGATTCGATAAGCGATTCGTTTTTTATTCGAATTCAAGGCAATTTTCTCATAAATCGCCGAATACTGGGCTTAAAAATTACTTACACATATTAATGTTATATATCGTTGGAAGCAGAAAAATTTTGTCCGTCCTATGCAGTTTGTTCCGATGCTCAAACTTAAACACAGCACGAGTTATTCAATTTTTAAACTTGCCTTTTGCAAGGCTTCACCCGATTTCTTGCAATACTTGGTTCATTAAAACCATCAATAAAAAATAAACTAATTACTAGCTGCCAGGGCAGCTAGATTAGCTTCCTGCGGCATGTTGATGCATAACGTCCCCCCTCTCTAACTTTTACCTCATTCTGAAGTTTTATTTGATATAATTTAATGTTCATTCGATTTCAAGACGTACCACGAACGTGGCCCGGCGTTACACGGGCACTTCGTGCCCTGAAAGTAGTGAGGAAAATGTCAAGAAACTACTCCCCGCCAAGGCGGCTCGCTAACAGGCGCTTCACGCCTTTACTTTTTTCTTGTATAAAAAAAATCATTCGAATTATTGAGATGCTTCGCGCCTTCAAGATGGTGAGGAAAGTTTCAGTAAGTTCAGCTCAGGCGCGGATCCAGAGTGGGGGCATGGGGATCATGACCCCCCCCCCCCTTAACAGACCAAATATAGCAAAAAATTGCATTTTTGGGACTTATTTTACGAAAAAACTGCCAAACCACCCCATTTTTGCACAAAAATTGCACTTTGACCCCCCCCTTTCCGAAAATGACCCCCTCCTTAACCAGAAGCTGGATCCGCCCTTGGTTCAGCTCGCTCAAAGGAGAAAAAGCAGACATTGATACTCAGTTTTTAATATAAGTAGATGGCTCTTCAACAAATGAATGTTTCAAAATATTACAAGTAGCTAGCGATAAAAATACTATGTAAGTCGCCCGCTTATGAGTTTCGTGTTTGATTTAGTTAAGCCTTCATTCAAAATTCTCATTTTCATTTTTATTATTGTTTCATGGCATGGCAACCACGTTTTGCAATGCAAGAATGGATTTCATATTTAATCATTTATTAGGCTTAATCGCTTTAAACTTGACTACTTATTAATTGATATCTTCGCTAATTAAAATCGTATAATTATATAGATTGAAACTAATGAAGCTTGAAAAATTACCTATCTATCGGTACCTGGTTCGACTTTCAGTTCATTGGCGTTCAGGAGAAAGAAGCGTGACATAGAAAGATAGTTAGAAAGAAAGATAGTTAGAAAGAAAGATAGTTAGAAAGATAGTTAGAAAGATACTCAGTTTTTAATATAAGTAGATTCCACAGTTTTGATTTTTACGCCATTGGATAGAGCGATATTTTTAACTCCAGAATTGATTCGACTTACAGTCGAAGAACCAAGCTTTTATCTCCACTAGAAAAAAAGTTACAAGCGTTTGAACTTTGAGTTCGAAAACCTCTTTCCTGATCAAACTATTCAAGTTTTATTGCGTTGCTATAGCGACATCTTTTAAATTCATTGTTGGTGTCCTTTTCTTCATTTCGTTTCTTAAAAGCATTTCATTTTACGGCGTTTCAACAAGGCAAATAATGCGATCGTCCGTGTTTCACTTGAATTCCTGCATACTTAATGGCTTATATTTTTTTTCTGGTACCATTTTGAAAATGTGTTTCAAATTAAATTGTAATTCATGTTTTTAGCAGGGACTTTTTTTGGTTGCGATCTAAATATTAAAACAACTTTTTTGTTTGGAATTTTGCAATTAATGTTACAGGAAGAGAGCAGTTTGGAAATATTTGTTTTTGGTAGGGAATTGTATTTGTTTATTAGGGAGAGTGTTAAATATGTGCTACTTGACATTGTTTTTATTCCTGAGGAAGCATGTGCAAATAATGCGATTGACTTTTTTATGCGGGAAAGTTTTTTAGCGAGCCGCTTTAGCGGGGAGTAGTTTATTGAAACCGGTTTCGCTAAAACTTTCCTCCCTCCTTTAAATGCGAGCCGCCTTGGCGGCGAGTGATTTGTTTTAAGTTTCTTTACTACTGTAAAGGCGAGCCGCCTTGGCGGCGAGTAGTTTGTTGAAACTTTCCTCGCTACTTTAAAGGCGAGCTGCCTTGGCGGTTATATATCATTATATACCGCCTTGACGGCGAGTAGTTTATTTAAATTTTCATCACTACTTTAAAGCCCGTGCAACGCCGGGCCCCACAGCTAGTATGTTATAAAATCGCTATTTTTCGCACTTTTTAAAAATTGTTTGACAGGGGTCTAGACTAAACGGTAACTCGGATTGAGCTCTGCTTTTGCACCCACATTTATTTTGTCCCAAAGCTCGGCATAGGGGGTTTTTCGACCCCCACCCCCTCCCCCCTCGTTTTTATTTTCCGTATCTTTTCTCTCCGGGGGTCTTTAGTGTTGATTTTTGGTATGAATATTCTCGATGAGACATGGAGGACATTTTCCCAAAATTTACCCCCCGGTGTCATCGCACCCCGGAGTTATTAATGCTTAAAATTGGTCCGATTTCTATCTACTAGCTCTGTTCAATATCTGAGCATTTATGTTTTCATTGTTGGGCCACGAGGAAAGAAAACTCAATGATTTATAATTTCATCTGTTGCCAGTTTCTATTTGTTAACAAATAAAATATTTGTAATTGATTTTATTGCATAAGGCTTTTAAAAGGGATCTTCAATTTAGTTCATTTTAATATGAGATCGGCAATAAGGGTTGGGGTTTTTTTTTTAACTTTTAATTTAATCGTAGTATTGTTAGCAACTAGCTTTGTTTTGCGTCGGTTCGAGTGGTACATTGTGATTGATTTCAAATTTATCCTAGACTGAAGAAGATCCTTGAACTTTTGCACCAAATGCATGCTGCCAAGAAAACCACAGATGTCGGACCGCCAAGAAAAATGTTGAAGGGAAAAAAAAAACATGCAAAGTAAATTTTGAAGAGAAAAAAAAACAGGCAAAGAAATAATATTAATGCAAAAATATGTGATATCTCTCCAAAAACAGCAGTGTTGTAAAAAAATCCCCCGCCAAGAAAACCTTAAATACTCAGCCTTAAAAAGTTATGATATCGAGTTTTCCCGCCAAGTTTGTGCCTAACTACAACTAACCTGTATGTATAGTTCTTTTAAATTGTTTTCAGTCCTGCCAGGCGGGAAGTTTTTACTCATTAAGCAACCACCTCACAAGACAAAGCTTCCCGCCTGGCAAAACTGAAAACAATTTAAAAGAACTATACATACAGGTTAGTTGTAGTTTGGCACAAACTTGGCGGGAAAACTCGATATCATAACTTTTTAAGGCTGAGTATTTAAGGTTTTCTTGGCGGGGGATTTTTTTACAACACTGTTGTTTTTGGGGAGATATAAATTAGTTGACAAACCGTTGATAATTAAATGGCTTTGATTAAGCTAGTACACAAATAAATACCAGAGAATAACAAATATTATTTTTTAGTGTCAATCGTTTAAAATTTTAGACGCGTTGATAGTTTCTTTCTTTTTTTTTCACAGGTTTATTTTATGGAGCATTTAGTTAAGAAAATTAGGTGAAGTTCCGTAATGGAAACATTACCTTATTCTTATTTCATAAGTACACTTACACTAAAAAGAATAAAATAAACGACCGACTTCAGTTGGAAATTGCTCTAAAAAGTAAAAAATAATTTTGTTCCTTGAACACCATTGAAACTACTTTTAAACATAAGTTTTGAAGTCGGCGCAAAAACGATAGGTCAAATGATATTTAACCATATTTTGCCAACATTTTTCGGAGAAACCATTGAAAATTTTAAAAGCAGAATATTTGTACCACTACACGAATGTGTGGTAATGAATGCAGGGGCGGACTGGCTCCCCCATGAGGGCGCTAACCCAAACCTCCAAAGGGAGCACTTCAAAATAGCCCCCCCCCCCCATCCCACACACACACACACACACACACACATTTTCAGCGGCAATTTTCCGCAAGGGTCTCGTTTTTTTTTTTTTTTTTTTTTACAGCAAAATTAAGTTTGGTATAAAAAATGTTACAGAAGAGTGCTTTGTCGCACAACTATTCTTTATAGATTGTGTGTGCTTCAGAAATTACAACACAAATATGTAATCCTGTTCCTATCTTCATTGTTTGTAACACTTTTTATACACAATACGATTAATTTTAAGCAAAACACAATTTTTATCTTCTTTTTATCACTTATTTTTAGCCTTTTTTCGTTATCCGCGATACCCGTGCCACCCAATTGCGCGGATAATTGGGAGTATACCGTAGTTAAATTACAAGTTAAACCTGCATAATAAATGGGTGTGAATATTTGGGTGTGGGTGAGTATGCTTCTTATACAAATCCACAGTTTGCGCCGGATCTTTACCAAATTTTGTACCGAAGTCCTTAGCTGCTCAGAAATTCACATTGAAGATTTTCGGAACATCGAAACTCAAAAAAAATCCAAAGAGGTCTAATTTAAATTTTGAGCCATACTGGTTAGCCAGTTTCGTAGGATTATATTGAGGAAATAACAACAATAAGTTTCCGTCGGATCTTTGCCAAATTTGTCCCAAAGGTTTTACAATACTCAGAAATTTCATATGGAGGGGGAGATAGGTGTGTTTAAAAAAATCCGATAAGGTCTCAATTTAAATTTTGAAATAGCTATTCCTTCACTTTGGCGTGAAATTGTACACATTTTTTTTATTTGAGCCTGATTGGTGAACATGCGTCTTTTGGCAAAACTTTATTTTCACGGTAGACCGTGCAATACCTGAGAAAACAGATAGTAATATACAATGACGATGTTTATTCCTCTCATTTCTCAATGAAAGTTATATTTTTTACGAGCGTGTTACATTCTGAAATGTTTTACGGAAATTTTTTACTTACTCTCATGCACTGTCTCCAATAAAGCGTAAATAATAATAAAAGCAAAATCTATACTTGAATGCAACTTAACTTGGCAGTGACGTCACTACGGGCGGAGCCAATAAGAGCTCACAAGCAGTCAACGATCTCCTCTTATTCGCCAAGTTGGCTGTGACGTTTTATCTAGCTCGTTTTTCATAGGCTAACGTCACGCTGACGTCACGATGTTTTTGTCAAGAAACGTTGCATTTTAGTATAGATAAAATCATCTTTATTAAATTGATTTAAGGCTAAAAAGATGAAATCATTTAAAATAATACACCAATAAATAAAACTTTATGTTCACAGTAATACATCTCGCTATATTTTAAACGCGTTTATTTTCATTAAAAAATTAAAGTTACTTCTTTAGCTACAATTTCTCTGCCCTCTGGTGCTTAACAAAAATTGCATTATTTATTTGTGATTTTTGTCTCAAATGCTTTTAAAAATTCTAGATTCTGTATTCTTAAACAAATTAAGAATCTGACCTAACTGTTATGAGTTAAACTCTCCAAAACCATTGCTAGTACTTTCCAAACTTGTCTCTCATTAGTCAGATAAGTCATGTGAATTCGGAAGTTTGAAAAAAAAAATAATTTTCATAATTTACGAGCCCTCCTCATTGTGTTAAAACTGATCTTGTAAAAGAATGAAAGATCGTTATAATGCACACCATGGAACACGTATATAGATTTAAATAAAATACAATTTTAACCATTATTCACAAATAAATGGGCTTCATAACAGAGCTTCATTCTGAACTAAATGGTTACATATAAGCTGTTGTGCTTAAAATACAGAAATTGTTTTTTTTTAATTTATTGTTTGACTCCGAAAGTTGCGCGATTTATAAAGAATTATAGTGTGCGTATATACAGGGTGTCCACTCCAATCGTGGACCAATAGCTAATTTCTAAACCGTTAGAGATAAGCATATAGTTTATTTAGGAAAAAATCTCCAAATTACGAAAGGAATTTTGGGTCGATTCAATGTTTTTCAAAAAATCAAATTTTGAAAGAGTTACGAAATTTAAATTTTTATACAGCCCCCCAATCCAATCAATCATATTTAGTAAAACATTCTTGACACTGTAACGTTTAAAACTAAAAAAAAATCACTCTTCTACCACAAAAATTGACCGAGTTATGACGTTTTGAAAAATCAAGATTTTGCATTATTTCATGACGTCATCGAGCGATCGCTTAAGGGACCGTATGCGAAATCCTTCAAAATCTTGATTTTTCAAAACGTCATAACTTGGTCAATTTTTGTGGTAGAAGAGTGATTTTTTTTAGTTTTAAACGTTACACTGTCAAGAATGTTTTACTAAATATGATTGATAGGACTGGGGGCTGTATAAAAATTTAAATTTCGTAACTCTTTCAAAATTTGATTTTTTGAAAAACATTGAATAGACCCAAAATTCCTTTCGTAATTTGGAGATTTTTTCCTAAATAAACTATATGCTTATCTCTAACGGTTTAGAAATTAGCTATTGGTCCACGATTGGAGTGGACACCCTGTATAGATTCAGCTGTTTAAGGGCTGCTGTATTTTTACTTACTTACTGCTGTTTTGATGATCCGCTTATTATTAAAATGCTCATGAAAATAGGAAGGAGCCAGTCAATCAACTAACACAATATTTAGTAAATCCTTATTTAGTTTAATTTTAGGCAAAACTAAATATTTTTGTCGGTAGTACACGTTTTTTCGTGCAATACAATTCAATTGCTTACTCATGCAGCTTTCTGACATCATAAAAATACCTGTCTGAAGAATCTTTTGACAACTGATTTCTCTAACCAACATCACCATACATGAATTAGTAACCTCAGTCAAGGTAGATTGACGCTTTGACTTGTCACACACATACACACACACACACAAAAGAGAGAGAGGAAAACGCACAAAAATAAGAGCGCTCCCTAAAGGCCCGGTTTCCTAGGAGTGAAATCGTCGATCTCTGGCGAGGCGACAGACGCCGCCGCCTTCTGCGCATGCGCCTGAACAGCAGATTGACGTCGCTTCACCCCACGCTCCAATCAAACTGGTTCTGATTCCAGCGTGCGTCGCGCCCGACGTCGGCGCGATTCTAGGAAACCAAGCCTTTAGGTTTAAGACCGTACTACATATCATCAGGGTTGCTACAGGAAAAATGTCACAAAAAAGTAGCAAAAGTCGCCTAAAAACGCTAAAAAAGTTGCAAAAAAGTTGTTTTTGAAATAAAAAGAAGTTGCATAAAAAGTAGCCATGAAAAAAAAAAAGGTGCAAAGACGGTGAATAGAAACATGTGACAAGCTAAACTGAATCATGAGTAATGCTTTAAAACAAGTTCAGAAAATAGACATATTTTGAACTAATGCATTAGATAAAACATACAAATGAGGAAAAAAAACAACAAAAAAGTACAATCGAGGTTACTTTAATTTTTTTTTCTTAACGTCTACCCCCCCCCCCCCTCCATTCAAAAGAAAAAATAATAATACACTCATATAAATACAGAAAAAATACTCCGAAAATCTATGTTTTTGGTTTTTTACAGAAAAATGATTCTATCAAAGTAGTTTTCCTTTTGTTCACTAAGCAATTTAATTTATTTTCTCTTTCCCTATTCCTCAACTGTATATTGCTGAGCTATTCTAATTAAATTTAAATTTCAATATCTTTTGCTTCAATAGCTGATTTTAGCCTCTGGTTTGCCTGTTTAAAAAGTACATCAGATGATTTTTGAGTTTTCTTTCTCTCTCTATTTACTAATTTGACTTTTTCTTCTAACTTTTTAACAGATCCCTTCAAACTTGACCGCTTTTCTTTTTCTATTTTTCTTTGTTTCAACTTTTCTTCATTTTCTTTTTCTAATCTCACAATTGCTCTTCCTTCTCTTTCTTCTGGTCTGCAAGGTGGAACCATGGGCGCCCATAAGGGGGGGGGGGCTCGACCTGCCCTTCGAAATTAGTACTTTTTTTGCTTTTAGTACAATTTATTTGGAAAACATTTTTTCTTCATTAGTGAATAAGTTATTAAAAATGCCAAATTTTTACAACTCTAATCTGCACTGAAATCACTTTCAGAACAATAACATTGTATCTCTTCCAACATTCTTCCATAGAAAATCAAAGGCAGATTCGTTGGTCGACCGACATCGCATTTGCATGGGAAACTCCCCCATGTTTCTGGACTAGGTGTTAAGATACAGAGTGGGCTGATCCGAGGATGGCAAGACAACTCGGCATTTTTTGGAATTTGGAAAAAACCTTTTTTTTCTGTTTTACATTACTAAACATTTTGGGTTTCGGGGAGGGGGGGGGGGACCTGTTTTAGAGTCTTTGAAAATCATCAAATACCATTTTAAACTCCTTAAAAAGTGCTTTAATTACATTTCTTATCAAATAAATAAACTATGAATAAACTGAATGGCTGGAATATTACTCTTTCGTTAATCATTTTTTAAATCTCCATACTATTTCTTTTAAAGGATTTTAGGCGTTTTATACTATTAGTGCTGTTTCTCTCGTGGAGTTGGGAAACTGATCAAAAACTACTATGTAACATACTGAAAATCGATGTACGCAAGTGATGATGTGTTTATCTTTTCTACTCCTTGTTCTTCCTCTCTGTCGATTAATGTCAATTGTTTGTTAAACTGCAAAAAAAAAAAAAACTATTATGATTGACCTTAATTTTCAAAAGAATGTAGAACATTAAAAATTTTTTTTGCTTGCCTATTTTCCAACATATTTTTGAAGTCTCAACTGCCCTATACAAGGCCTCAATATGAAGAATTAAAAAAAAAAATCAAATTTCCCCGGGGAAGAAACCCCCGGACCCCTAAAAATTACGAATGTTTTACCCCACTTAAAAGAGTTCATTGCATCCCCAATAAAGGTCAGTCCAAATAATTAACAACAAAAATGAAATTAAAAAACACACAAGAAACAGAGAAGGGCAGGGGAATCAGTTAGAAAAAAGACTCATAACACACAAAAATGTGTGTTTGGTCAATGTGCGAAATTTTCTCTCCCGAATTTTCTTTCTGGATACGGCCTTGTGACGCATACATGCTTTATCTGTAAGTGGTCAAAATGTCTCCAAAAAAGCAGATTCAGTGAAAAAAAGTAGCTTTTTGGCCTGTTTTTGCATAAAAAAGTAGCATTTAAGTAACCCTGCATATCCCCTTTTGAGGTGCTATGAATTCAAAGTTTATTTTTTACGCTATTCATTTGAACCTTGTTCTGAAACTTTTATTAAGTTCTTCACGCGTTTCGAATAAAAAATTAAAAAAAAAAAAAAAAACACCAAAGGAGCACAGGTTCGAAGGCGCAAAGACGCATAGCCCAGAGGAAGATGTTTTTTTTTTTCGGTTAAAGGTCCTCCTTCCAGACTTCCTATCATCTCTGGGGGCTGGAGGAGGGCAATGAATTAAAGTGAATTATAGCACATTATTAATTATAATCTCCTGCAGCAAACTTTTATAGACTGTTTCATTCGCTTCGAATTAAGAGCGGGGGGTGGGGGGGGGCACCAAAGTCAACTAGATTCAAGGGTGAAATGATACATAGGCCGGAGGGCGCTCACTTTGGATTAAGACCCCCCCCCCCCCTCTGCGACTGGACTACCTTGTTTCATACCCTCCGAAAGTAAGGTGAAAAAAAACGAAGGCGCACAGGTTCGAGGGCGCAAGGGCGTATAACATGGAAGGCGCTGTATTTTTTTTCGGCAAAGATCCCCCTTTCCGACAACCTATCACGTCTGTGATGCAATAAATAAAAGTTAATTATAACAGGTACATTATTGAATATAACCATTTTCTTCAATCTTTTATAGATTGCTTTCTGTGCTTCGAATGTAAAGATTAAAAAAAAAGGGGGGGGGGGGCTTTGTTCACGGCGCAAGGACGCATAGACCGGAGGGCGCTAACTTTGGATGCGATCCCCCTTAAAGACCACCTATCACTTCTGGGGTACAATAAGAACCGCCTTCTGATAACGCTTATTGACTACTTTTTACATGTACCAAACGGGAAAAGAGTAAAAAATAAGTAATTTACTATTTGAAGGCGCACTGGCAGTGTGTGTGTGTGTGGGAGGGGGAGGGGGTGTTACTGTTCAAACTGTTAGGGGTTGCTTTCAAACCTTTAAAATTAGAAAAAAAAAAAAAAAAACGAAGGCGCACACGTTTTGAGGGCGCACAGGCCGGAGGGCGCACCTGCCCGCGGGCAGGTGGCCTCTACGGCCAGTCCGCCTCTGAATGAATGAAATGTATGCGAATGCTTTTAAAGAACCTGGATCCATTAAAATGTATATAGTTGAATTATAGTTGCGTATGATTCTATACATTGTTTTTGCGCCGACTTCAAAACTTATGTTTAAAAGTAGTTTCGATGGTGTTTAAAGAAAAAAATTATTTTTTACTTTTTAGAGCAATTTCCAACTGAAGTCGGTTCTATTTTTTTCCAAAATTATTTTATTGTACAACCATTTGGACTGAATTCAACCAAATAAGAGGTATGTTGCAATAATAAAATGGCCTTTAAAATCAGAAAATGGCCTTTCTAGGCCTATATTTGTAATCGACATGAACCTTTAAGCATACAACTTGATAAAATTACGGATATTTAATTCTAATTTTTGCGAGCTTTTTTTAGTCCTCCTATTAGAGGAATTATGCAAAAATGTGGATTAAAAACCTCATACTTTTTTCGCTTTTACTTGATGCTTTTTTTTTTTTCTTTGTAAACTTTGCGTGAATCCTGTTTTTCTTCCAGATTTTAACCACTCTTGGGCCAGAGGTTCTTTGATGCACTATAAATCACATGGGCGACGTTTTGGACTTTAAAAAAATAATCAAAAATTTGAATTTCAAATTTTTAATTCGACGACAGTTACGTCTGTAAGGGAGATAACCCTTTAAGACGAGAAATAAATTAATTTCTGCTTTAATATAATTTTTACTTTAAAGATGGGAACAATGAATAGTTTATGTTTTAAATTTGGCGGGTGAAATTGATGCAACTTTTGCACTCTCATGCGGATATATTTCATGTTTGCTAATTATGCAAACAGTTTTTGTCTTATATTTATCACACTTGGCACAGAGGGTTCTTGATGCTATGTTATATTAATACGCACCCGGACAACGCCGGGTATAAAGCTAGTGTATCTATAAAGCAAATGTAACCATCTATCCTCAAAATTATTTTTAAAAAATGTGTTTCAATGTTTTTTTATTACACTGAAAAACATTATATGTCTTTCAAAAACAAAAAATCATGCAGTGTAGGGTTAATTCAATGAAAAAACTCTTATTATTTTAAAAGTTAATTAGTCAACAATGAACTTATTAATTAATTCATTGTTCTTACGAGCGCATTAAACACACCTTTCAGAATAAGACTCATTGTTTAAATAATACGCAGTTCTAGATCTTGTAGAGCCATCTTATGGTGGTTTAAGAAATTAACCAAAAAGGTTAAAGAAAAAAAAAATATGTGTGGACAAGGCAGATCTAGAGCCGCTATATAAACAGGCCGACGCATCAAGATTAAGTTTCACCACTTTGGATCCAATTCCTTAACTTTCACTTTCACATTTTCATTGTTGCGGAGTAATGTTATCAGAAAAAAGTTTTGGCACATTGCTAAGCTTTGCCAAATCCACGTACCGCTAATAATTGCTCATAGTGAAAAATTACCAAAACGCGATTACTGGCCAGAAAAGACAACCACTCAATCACACAAACACGAGCTGGATCCAAAGTGGTGAAACTTAATCTTGATGCGCCGGCTCGTATATATAGGGGCCTTAGGCAGATCCTACGTTTTGTTAACAGAGTGGACAAATCTGTATCTCAGAACCAGACTAACGTAAGTCCATCAATGTAACTTTTCAGGAGAAGGGAAAAGCGATTGTCGGATGGATGCAAAGAATGGGACTCGCGCTCTTTTAATGCTGCTAAATAATTATGAAGGAATTTGTTTTATAGAATACAGTTCTCAAATGAGAACTTCTCATTTGTCGATGCAGAATAAGGTTCTACATACAATTCACTAATAAAGTGAAATCCGCCATTTTTGGACTTGAGTCGTTCTGGTTCTGAGGTACAGAAATAAGCCTTTAAAAATATCTGTATAATCACAAAGAAAAGTTAGAATCACAGAACAAGCATACAGTGGAATAAACAGCCTAAAACTGTAAGTCTGTCTAGAATTTCAAGAAAAAAATCTATTTTTTTCATCATGAAATCGGCTCTAACAGAGTGGACATCCAACAGTTCAAATTAACTATCATAAGAAAAGAATTAGGCTCACCCTGGTTGTTGACTACATAATTCAATGTAGCAAGCTAATCACGGCAGTTATACAACCTATATTTTTTAAAAAATATATCAGATTGAATGCAATTATTTATTTTATTTCCAAAGGGATAACAGAGTGGACAATTCGAAACATAGAAAATCTAGGGACATGGATAAATAATAGTGTTTTGGGGGGAAATTTTTTTTCATTTGCAAAATAAACTGCAGAAATGGTGTCAGAAGCATCCTTTGTGCAGTGCAGTGTCATTTATTTTGTTGTTAGATCTCAGTTTAATTTTAAATAACATTTAAAATTATATCAATTTGAAGCTAGGACACATCATTTTCTCCTTCTTCTGACAAAGATAATTTTTTTTGTGTCATTTCTAAATGGATTATACCTAATCAATTGATACTTGATGGAACAAAATTAAATGGAGAACCAATAAAAAATACACTTAATGGTGGTAGTTATTAAAATTGATTTTTAAAAATTCTAAAGTCTCGGACATGATTTGTGACATTTTCGCCGGAAAGAACCGCGTACAAATATATTTATTCCTTTAATTTTTTTTCAGAAGCTACTTAATTTTTAATAAGCTATATTTACGAGAAAACTCGCTCACCAATTACATTCTTAAACAAATTTACGACGGAAATAACTTAAAATAGTAGAACTTTGTACTTTTGCTTTTACTACCAAAACTCATTTAGTCAGCAATTTGAATGCTTATACTCAAGGTGACATACCGTCACACCACCGAAATATCATTTTATCATTGTTAGAGGAATCAACAAAATCAGTCGATCAAAAGCAATTTGATTTTCTTTTAACTTTGGTGACAGTGCCTATTTGACATAAAAGCAACATTCAACCATCATGCATGAAACTGATTTTAAATAACAATGAAATCAATTTACGGCGTACTAAATGTCTTTGCTGTCATTCTGCACTCAAATGAGCATCTGAAGAAATTATTTATAGGTTTCTACATTACCTGCTGTTCCCGATTTCGGATACTTCGAACGTTTCCAAAGTGTCGAAATACAATTCTATTTCGTTTGCGTAAAGAACTTTGCCGTCGTCCATGATCAAGTGTCTAATATATAATAGAAAAATAACGAACCACGGTTGGCATGGAAATAAAGGAATATAGACATGGTTCTTTGTTTCCAAGGTAACTAAGAAAGTAATGAGTTGGCTGAAATTGAAACTGTTATCATTTTTTTTTATAAGTAAACCCTTAGTACAAAAGAAAAAAACGGTAAAAAAAATTTTTTTTTATTTTTTTCTGCTATTTTTTTGTGTACGGTTAAATTAGTTTGTATAGTTACCATACAAAATTTTCAAACGTGATTCGACCAGATATCGATAAAATATAACAACAGAGTCAATTATCATAACGTGGAATATGTCAAATTGGTGGGGGAAAAAATCCATTGATGAAATTGCTGTTGCCATTTTTTTTCTTTTCTTTTTGACTCGAGTTTTAATTTTGAGATTTCCAGTGAAATTATGGCAGGGATTCAAGTGAAACAGCACTGCGATCGCTTCGAATTGCTATCGCTACTGGAAATGAATTACATTATCATCAACTTAACTTGGCATGACGTCAATACGGGCGGAGCCAATAAGAGCTCACAAGCACTCGGCGATCTCCTCTTATTCGCCAAGTAGGCTGTGACGTTTTATCTAGCTCGTTTTTCATAGGCAAACGTCACGCTGACGTCACGATGTTTTTATCAAGAAACGTTCTAATGTAATTCATTTCCAGTCGCGATTGTAATTTGCGATTGCCTGTTTCACTTGAATCCCTGCCTATAACTGCTTTCTAATGATTTAAAAAATTTAGTTCTGCTGATTATTTTACTTTTCAAAAGTTTAATTTCAATATTTGGTTCATTAATTTTTCAGTTCAATGGAACGTATAATGACACTTGTTAACTTTTTCTTTGTTTAAAAAATAAAATTTAAATTTTAAGTTAAAACAAAATTATTTTTCGCTTGCTACGTTTGTCAAGTTCAACACTTTGTTTTCAGTTGTGACTATTCGCAACGCCAACAAAGTACAGGGGGAGCTGCGACCGTTGTCGAATGGCGGCGATTAAAGCTAAAAAACAAATGTATTCCGTAACGCGTAACGTATAAATTGCTTCTAAGCTCAATAAATGACAGTAATTTTGTTCATTTGTTTGTTTCAAATGAGGCTGCGCTTGGCTTCTTGCTATTTGCAGACCTAGTGCATTCCCCGAAACCCAGCACACATTTTTTCATGTGGCACCACCATCTGCGGAATGCCATTGCCACGAGAATTTTGATGTAAAGTTTCCCCACTAGATGGAGGCACCTGGGTTCTATTCGATGCGGAACTGACGAGGAATTCTTTTTTTTTATTTATTTATTGTTTTTATTTTTAAGGAAGAAAGAAAAGACAAGAAAAGGGTGAACCAATGAACTTTCAAAACTATTTGATGACGGTTTAACAAGGAATATTTTTTTTTTTTTTTGGTGAAAACTTTTAAAATATATCTAATCAAAGTTTACGCTCATACATACACACATTATCATCATCGTAATTTAAAGAAAAAAAAATACTCAAAAAAAATTTTTTTTTTTGCTCTTCTTTCCCTTTTGCATAAATACTGGGAATGCTTCACTCTCTGGAAATTTACGAAAGAACATCTTTATAACAAAGAAATGTTTATCGGAAGGATGAACATTTGCAAACAAGTTCGACAAAAAATATTTCATAGATGAGATTGACAATGATACTCAAATGATTATGTTGCATTTTTATTGCCGTAGTTATACAGTCTTTTATTAAACAGTTAGCCAATTTCATGATTTTCTAAGACTCAGCTACTTCATAACGTGTATTTTATTGCAAACATTTTAACACAAAGTCATCTGCAACAAGCCTGTAACAGTAAAAATATAATTAAATTTTATTTATAAGATATTTTTGGAAAAAAAAAAATGAACCGACTTCGGAACTTCACTCGGCAAGTGCTCTAAAAAGTAAAAAATAATTTTATTCTTTGAACACCATCGACACTACATTTAAGCATAAGTTTTGAAGTCGGTGCAAAAACACTATATAGAATCATACGAAACTATAATTTAACTATATATATAAATTGCAATGAATCCAGGTTCTTTAATAGCATTCGCATACACTACATTGACAACCACATATTTACCCAGATAACACAAAGACATCCACTGGACATCCAGCAGCCGTCATTCATAGGATTCTCTGACTTCCGCAGGAGATCCCAAATTTACCGAAAACGTCTTGTAGACGTCCGCAGGTGATCCAAAATCCACTTTTTTTACGTCCACAGGACGTCTTAAACGGACATTTTCAGGACAACTGCAGGACTATCACGGGACACTCTAAATCTTACGCACGTCCTGCGGGCATCCTTAAGACCACTGCTGGACTGTCATAGGATGCTCTGACGTCCTTCGCAGATCCGTCTCCTTCCTTTGCCCATCCCTTTTTATCCTAAGCAGGTCGTCTGGACGTCCTTTGACTCTACTTTTCAATAGTTTTTTTATCCTCTGGCAGAGGAAAAAAAACAACAAGCTTTTTTACTTTATTCTGTACACTATTAACATTAAATATGTCGAAACCTAAAATGCATTTCAAGCTAAACTGCTTTTTCTTAAAGATCGCACTAAAAGTTTCTTTTGAAAAGAATTTTCTATTCAACAAATATCCTACTGCTGCATTGGTTTAATGTTTATCCTTCAAAAACAATTTTAAATACAAACATGTGTAATAGTTTTAGACTTACCTCGGCAAATTTATAGCATAAAAGCTTCACGAAACAGAGACAGAGAACATGCAGCACGTTTCAAAATGGTGGTGTAAATATTCGCAATTCCCGGGCGACAGCATGGGTGCTATGCTAGCGCGCATGTGCGGAAAACCGGCTTTTAGTAGTTCGTCTTGTATGGGATACCAGTTGGATGTCCATCTACACTCAGATGTGGGATCTTCAAATTTCGAGAGAACTCGTCCCACGTAGGCAATCCAAAGGACGCCTTTTGTGATCCTTCGAAGGACATGTCCTATAAAGGATTTGTGGGATCCTTATAGGACATCCTGCGGACATATGTGGTTATCTGGGTATGTAATGGTACAAATATTCAGCTCTTAATTTTTAATGGTTTCTCTGAAAAATGTTGGCAAAATGTAGATAAACATCATTTCACCTATAGTTTTTGCACCGACTTCAAAACTTATGTTTAAATGCAGTGTCGATGGTGTTCAAAGAATAAAATTATTTTTTACTTTTTAGAGCACTTGCCGAGTGAAGTTCCGAAGTCGGTTCAATTTTTTTTTTCCAAAAATATCTTATTTTATTCTTTTTAGTGTAAATGTACATATGAAAAAAGGTAATGTTTCCATTACAAAACTTCACCTAATTTGCTTAAGCAAATGCTTCATAAAATAAACTATGTAAGGAAAAAAAAGAACGAAAGTATCAACCCGTCTAAAATTTTAAACGATTGACACTAAAAACAATCCTTGTTATTCTCTAGTATTTATTTGTGTACTAGTTTAATCAAAGGATAAATATTAACGGCTTTTCAACTAATTTATATTTCAAAACAACACTAGATGCTGGCGGTTCATAAAATTTTACGACGTATTACGTACGTGGCATGGCACGCTAATGAGTTTCATGTTTGCTTCAGTTAAGCCTTCATTCAAAATTTTCATTATCATTATAATAACTGTTTTATATCAATCACGTTTTGTAACAATGTATTTCATATTTAATCATTTAGGACAAATCGCTTTAAATTTGTGCAAAAATTTGGAGATTTTCCTCACTTTCTTCAGAATTCCTTTATCAAAACTTATGTAAATTAAGACTAATAAAACCTGAAATATTACGAATCAATTAGTACCTGGTACGACTTTCAGTTCGTTGGAGTTAAGGAGAAAAAAGCAGGACATAGAAAGATACTCGGTTTAAAATTTTCAAAAAGACCATAGAAATGAATTTTATTATGCAATCCAGAGAAGCCTGGCGTTCAAAATGGTCATTATTACGATTACTGTGATCCCAATTTCTTTTTCGAAAGATTTCTGCAGGTTCCCGTTATCGAACCCGGACCACGAGAGGATGGGACCAATCGGAAAGAAAGATCTTTCTAACAAAAAAAGAATTTTTGAAATCGGTCCAGGCATCTTCGAGTAATCTTGTAACATACCGAAAAAAAAAAAAAAAATTCTCCGACGAATTGTATAACCTCCTCCTTTGTTGAAGTCGGTTAAAAAGTTCTTGCAAAAGTTTTTAATTGTATAAATCTTAGGCAGGGATTCAAGTGAAACACCATTGCAATCGCTTCGAATTGCAATCGCTACTGGAAGTGAATTACATTATCATCAACTAAACTTGGCACTGACGTCACTACGGGTAGAGCCAATAAGAGCTCACAAGCAGTCAGTGATCTCCTCTTATTCGCCAAGTAGGCTGTGACGTTTTATCTAGCTCGTTTTTCATAGGCAAACGTCACGCAAACGTCACGATGACGTCACGATGTTTTTATCAAGAAACGTTCTAATGTAATTCATTTCCAGTAGCGATTGTAATTTGCGATCGCCTGTTTCACTTGAATCCCTGCCTTACTCCATAATTTTAACTCTATAGATGTTTCGATTATAGTTAATTAACAATCTAAAATATATATCTTACTACTATTATACAGGGTGGTCCTAAACTCATGGTACAAACTTTTAGGGTAGGTCAAGGGCATTGTAACAATGACTTTTTGTATAGGAATGTATAGTCGCAAGTGACGCGGTGAGTCGTAAACAAGAGAAACTAGCTGTCGTGGCCGTCACGAAACTTTCTTCTATATCTATCTTATGAATTCCGGTTACAAAATAAAATACGTACTCGCCAGAATAATTGGAGACAGCAGCTCCAATTTCCCAATTATCGTAATAACCCGGCAAATGCAGAATCAATGAGCGAAATTGGAAATCATTGCAAAAGCCTTGTTTAGATTAATTGCAAACATTTTATTTTTAGTAAAAAGAAATTGGCAATAGTTAAAAATTTCAAATCATTGAAAGTTTTCAGCTGTTTTGATAATTAAATAGCGTGAAAGCGATTTTTTAATGAATTAATTTTTCGCATTGTTGACTAAGCGCAAAAATCACCCCACCCTCCCCCTGGGGCGATTGGCGCCAAAATTTAATCGATGCTTGCTTCCAGAATGAGTTAGTGTTATTCCAAATTTCATTCAAATCGCAGCAATATTTCCCGAGATACAGTAGGTGCAATGACAAAATAAGCACTTTTGATTGCTCCACCCCCCTTTGAGATATTGACACACAAATTGAATCAGCTTTTGTACTCAATAGGGTCTACCTATGAACCTATTTTCGTTTGATTCTGCCGGTTACTTTCTGAGATATAGCAGTCACCCCCACGCAGAACACGTGCGATTGCTCCACCCCCCTTCGAGATATTGACAAACAAATCAAATCAACACCTGTACTCAGTAGGGTCTACCTATGGACCAATTTTCGTTTGATTCCGCCGGTAACTTCCTGAGATATAGCAGTCACCCCCGCGCAGAACACGTGCGATTGCTCCACCCCCCTTCGAGATATTGACAAACAAATTGAATCAGCTCCTGTACTCAGTAGGGTCTACCTACGAACCAATTTTCGTTTGATTCCGCCGATTACTTCTTGAGATATAGCAATCACCCCCGCGCAGAACACGTGCGATTGCTCCACCCCCCTTCAAGATATTGACAAACAAATTGAATCAGCACCTGTACTCAGTAGGGTCTACCTATGGACCAATTTTCGTTTGATTCCGCCGGTTACTTCCTGAGATATAGCAATCACCCCCGCGCAGAGCACGTGCGATTGCTCCACCCCCCTTGGAGGAATTCGCTAAACAAAGTCAGGTGCACCAGTTCACATGGTGGTACATATGTGCAAAAATTTTTGTTCGATTTCATGCAGTAGTTTTTGCTCTAGCGCGGCCACAAAAACTGGTCACACACATACAGACTCACACACAGACAGACAGACACACAGACAGACACACAGACAGACATTTTCCAAAAATGGTCGAAATGGACTCAGCGCACCTCAAAACGTGCAAATCCGTCAAAATTCGACATTCGAAAATTTTCACGAAACCAATACTTTCTTCTATATATTAGATATAGAAGAAAGTAATAAAAGGAAAGAAAAATGGAGGGATCAGTTGGTATCATTGCCAGTAGAGGGCAGTAGATGTCCAGCCGCTGTTGAATATGATGCATCGCAATGAGGAAAAGCGCCATTCTCAATTGTGCTGCCGTAGAAGATGGGTGACTTCACGAATTCAGAAAAAGCAGACATGCATTACATGTACGGTCGTGCAAATGGTAACGGCAGAGCTGCGTTACGAATGTATCGCGAGGAGTATCCTGATCGCCGAATGCCGGATCACAGAATTTTTCAACGGTTGCATCGTCAACTTTGTGAAACAGGTGGCTTCGGCGTCAACAGACATGACACTGGTCGATTAAGAGCTGTACGCACTCCAAGGCTGGAAGAAACCATCTTGAACATTGTGGCTGATAGACCAGAGTCAAGCACAAGAACTGTTGCACATAACGTAGGTGTGAGTCATCAGACTGTAGGCAGAGTGTTAAGCGAAAATCGCTTACACCCCTTCCATTTTCAGAAAGTACAAGCATTGAATCCCGCAGATTATCCTCTCCGCGTGAACTTCTGCCAGTGGATGATGCAGAAATGCGCATTGCAGCCGGATTTCGTAGATCATGTGCTATTTACAGATGAAGCCACATTTTCACGCGAGGGTGTCTTTAATGCGCACAATTCCCATGTGTGGGCAACCGATAATCCACATGCAACGCGTCCACATGCGTTTCAACAACGTTTCTGTATTAATGTGTGGGCTGGTATTGTGCACGACTTTTTGATTGGCCCATACTTGCTACCCACGCGACTAAGTGGCGAAAGCTATCTTATTTTTCTGAAGGAAGTGTTACCACAACTGCTGCATGATGTTCCGATCGCCATTCGTAACCGCATGTGGTTTCAGCACGATGGGGCGCCAGCACACTTCAGCATTAATGTTCGGAATTATCTGAATACCACGTTTGGTGCTCAATGGATTGGGCGTGGTGGACCAGTCCCTTGGCCGCCCCGATCTCCCGATTTATCGAGCCTCGATTACTTTTTCTGGGGACATTTAAAGAATCTTGTTTATGAGACTCCAGTTGACTCAGATGAGGATCTCGTCGCTCGCATATCTGTAGCTGCTGCAAGTGTGCGTGAAATGCCAGGCGTCTTTGAACGTGTACGCCAATCGCTCCACCGACGCTGTCAAGCATGTATCGCTACTGGTGGACGCAATTTTGAACACTTAATGTAAATATGACAATTGTCAACAACGCTTTGAATAAAATCTTTGTTTTTCCTTTCGGCTGTCATTTCCCCTGTTTACGCCTCACCACGTCACTTGCGACTATACATTCCTATACAAAAAGTCATTGTTACAATGCCCTTGACCTACCCTAAAAGTTTGTACCATGAGTTTAGGACCACCCTGTATATGCGAAAGTTTGTATGGATGTTTGGATGGATGTATGTATGTGTGTTCCTCTTTCACGCAAAAACTACTGAATGGATTTTAATGAAACTTTTACCATAATGTAGCTTATACATCAGAATAACACATAGGCTATAGTTTATAACGATATTTGAAAAAGTTCGATTGGTAGCGCGTTTTTCATTCCAATTTAAGGTACATTTTTCGTATAAATCCGCGAAGGCTTCCAACAAACTAATTTAGTACAGAAAATAAACAACGTTACAATGCACGAATGAGCAGGGATACTGCAGACACGTGTTTCGGCGTTACAAGGAACGCCTTTATCAATGCAAAAAAGTTGTGAGCTTATGGATGCACAAACATCCGACAAAAGCAACGGAAACAGAAGCGAACAGCTTAAAAAGCAAACATAGCGGATTACATGAACACCAATAAAAAAAAAAAAAAAAAAAAAAAAAAATGTAATCATGTAAGGTCATCATGCGGTGTTCATGTAATCCGCTATGTTTGCTTTTTAAGCTGTTCGCTTCTGTTTCCGTTGCTTTTGTCGGATGTTTGTGCATCCATAAGCTCACAACTTTTTTGCATTGATAAAGGCGTTCCTTGTAACGCCGAAACACGTGTCTGCAGTATCCCTGCTCATTTGTGCATTGTAACGTTGTTTATTTTCTGTACATCTTTAGCACAAAGGTATTTGTAAACTTTAAACTAATTTAGTATTTAGTGCATCATCTCAACTTCCTGTCGATAGCTAGAATTGCGTGTATCATTTCTACTTTTCGCATTAAATTTTCAAGGCTTTTCTCCAGTCAAATCATAAAGTAATTTTTTTTTCAACTTCAGGGTTAATATCCAGGCTTTTACATAGACATTGGAAACGCTCGCGCGCCCGCTTTCTAACGAGCTTTTACCATGATTTGTATTTTAAAACATTTTGTAACAACTGTAATCTTAGTTGTAAATAGAATATTTATCCTTAAGCAATGTGTTTTTTAATGTGCTTTGAAACGTGCAAATATTATTTTGCTGGACAAATTGTATTCCTTTATTAGTAGATTGTTCACTGCATCAATTATTTTCGCGAGTTCATGTGTTTTAGAGTATCGGTATAACGTAATCGCTTTAAAGAGATTGGCATCTAATAAATGGATTAGGTTCATTATTTTCCAATTTGATGGAGCTTTAAACACAACTTAACGGCATTTCTTAAATTTATTTGCTTTGATTGGACACTTTCTCGGGGTATTTACAATTGAGCAGTTGCTTAGTATCCAATTGAACAGGAATTTTGCCAAATTTGTTGCAAGAAGATTTTAATAACTGAGATTTCCGGCGATTTTTTCAACTGCCACACCAGTTTTTGTGCCAAAGACTACGTAATAATACTTTACTTCTTACACGACGTAACCAAAATAAAATGATTATTGTCT
>JAXGGA010011936.1:0-40596 GCA_038373865.1 Uloborus plumipes | reverse complement strand
GAAATTGATGAAATTTGGTAAGAAGACAGAGACAGCATGAATGAACAATAAGTGATATTTATTTCAAAATAAATAAGCAAATTTAGAGCGAGGACGCGTCGCTCAGTAAGAAGTAGGACCACCGCGGACAGCGATGCACGAAGAAACACGTCTAGGCATGGAGTCAATAAGCCCTCGGATGGTGACCTGAGGGATGGCACTCCATTCCCTTTCAACCATTTGCCACAGTTCGTCCTCTGAACGAGGCAGTGACAGGTTCTGCAAACGGCGTCCAATCACGTCCCACACATGTTCGATTGGTGACAAGTCAGGAGAGTATGGTGGCCAGGAAAGCATCTGTACACCTCGTAGAGCATGTTGGCTGATTCGAGCACTTTGAGGCCGGGCGTTATCCTGTTGAAAAATTGCATTTGGCAGACCCTGAAGGTATGGGATTGCCACCGGCCGCAGTACATTATCTACATATCGTTGGGCCGTCATAGTGCCCCGAATACGAACTAGAGGTGATACGGAATTGTATGCAATAGCGCCCCAAACCATTATGCCACGTTGTCGCGCTGTGGGGCGTTCCACAGTTACTGCCGGATTCGATCTTTCTCCACGTCGACGCCACACACGTATGCGATGACAATCGCTGGACAAACAGAAGCGGGGTTCATCTGAGAACACTACGGTTTACCATTCTGCCATCCACGTCACTCTGGTCCGGCACCATTCCAAACGTTGGAGTCTGTGCTGTGTGGTCAATGGCAGTCTTCTTAGCGGGCGCCTTGATTGCAGGCCACGTGCAACCAGTCGACGGGAAATGGTTCTGGTCGACAAAGGAACATCCAGGGTACCTTGCACGTGCTGCAGAATCGACGTACAAGTGACTTGCGGGTCCGCCACAGCTTGTCGGTGAATCCGTCGATCCAAGCGGTCTGACGTCACTCTGGCTGAAAGTCGTCTATATGCTGGAAGCGTCTTCGTTGAGGACGGCGTGGCATTTCCTCCTATCACACGTATCCTTCGAGACAAAAACCAAATTTCTCCGATAATTAGTCTGGCAGAAAAACCAACATGAACATAGCCCACTTTTCAACTTCATTCTCTTATATCTTACTTCACGTGCGTCGGAGAGCTGCGCATTTCATATCATTTGCATAACTCAGTGACGTGCGTCTACGGTAAAATTTGCATGAATTTCTGACCACTCCTTCTTGGTGTTGCATTTTCAATGTCGAGCAGTGTAACTAGTTTCTTGAAAACTTAAATTTATGAAAAAATGCATGAAATATTTTGGAAAGAAAATCATATTTTCACCTCAGAACATTTTTAAAATTCTTCCTTTCCTTTGAGTAAATTGATTAATCCCATTGTTGCTCATTTTGATTCAAAGTTTCATTAGAAACTTACCATAAATAATGTTTCTGCTGAGCAAGGTAAACGAAATAATTTACCATCATTTATTTTGCTAATATTTTCTTTCATCTCAGAATTTAGATTTTGATGGAACGTTAATCGAAATCAGCATTTTATTTAAGAAAAACTGTTGATTTTTCTTTGAAAAGTTAACCCTTTGTTTGTAATAACTGTTACTTTTATTTCAAAGTATTTCAAAAATTTTATGCAATTCTAAATTGTGATAAAATTAACAAAGAGTATTTTAAGACACAAAAGTATGAGAAATTTGCTTCAATAAGGAGAAGTTGTTAAAGTACAAGGCATCGCCTGGTTTATTTTCAAAACTGCAATTTAATTATTATTTCGCATTAATATTAAAATAGATTAACTTTTTTATGAAGATTGAAAATAATTCAGTTACATTATTTAGTGAATCACTGAACATATTCTGAATATTTTAGGTTATGAATAACGGAAAAGACGTATCAGGCAGTTTACTATTTGTAGCTCTTACTTTTATAGTTGAGTCATAACCATGAACTGCCAAGTCATCACTACATTAGTTTAATTATCATCACAAATAAAAAACAGTAATCTCTCAAAATGCCCTTGGATTAAAATATAAAAAGAAAACATCCAGTATCCTTCTCCATTCATTCATTTGAATTTTGGCGTTTTGAATTCAAATTTTGTTTCTCTCAATTTCGATAGGACCCTACTCATGACAAATTATTTCTACAAATAAAATGGAAATTCCAATCTTAATTTTACAAATGAAATAGAATGGAAATAGAGAAGAATTCGGTTAAAGTCATATTATAAATTGTGATTTTCTAGATTAGGTTAACGTCGCACAGTGGAGTATTTGCATGAAAATCCTGGCCAAAAGTCGAAAATGCAAACTTTACTTATTAGGTTTGACCTGGAACGTTAAAAAAGGTAGATAAACCTGGCGTCATGTGACAGTATTCATTTTACACTGAAATTAACCAGTTAAGCTTACCAGCAGTCGAAACTTAGTACTTTCGGTTTTCGGTTATCTTTGATTGCGTTTGTAAAATTTCACTAAGTGACTCCGTTGCTTTATTTTCGCATTAGAAGTAACTATAGTGGAATAATTTACAATGGAGGGTGTTTGGCAAGGTTTGTACTCTGTTCTTCATCATTTTTTATTTATTTTACACTTCTATTTTCTGTGTGAATGTGTTGCTTAAACCTCACAAAAAGTACATCTGTTTTTTTGCAATTCTTTATGTAAGTAAAGGTTTTCAAACGTGTTGTACTCATTTGTACCACCTGCAAATCGTACCTACGATAGTTCAGAATGTCTATTTTGAGAATCTGAAATTAACTCTTGCTCGATTTTGCTCGAAAAAATATTAATTCCGTAAATAGAGCAGGTGGTCGTTTACATTTATTTTTCTTTCTTCGGCTGTTTCAGGTCCGCTGGCTTTCGTCATACCAATATCCTGAAAACAACTGCAGGAAATTATGATTGAATCTACAAAAAGGTCCTTCTGTGCGAAAATCAAAGAGTTAGTTACATAATTAGCTGAAATTACTAATTGCCCTTACGAAAACCTCAGAATTAAAAGAAAAATCATTAACAGTTTCAAAATTAGTTACTCTCGTAAATGGAAGGCCCGCTGCAGAATTAAAAGCTGTTTCTTAGAAAAGAATCAGGAATGGTTAACTGGGGAGGTTCTTTTACCCGCAGCACCAGTTCCGTCTGTTTTACCAGAAGGGAGACCAGGTAAGGAATTCGGACAATCGAGTAATAGATCCAAGCGCCGGAAAACAATGGGACAGAAAAAATGTTGATGTTGATTAGTTAACTGATGCAGCGCAATTGAATCATCGTGCCATAGTCAATACAGATACTGCTAAAGTTATCCAAGACATAACTAAGTCTCCAACCAGAGCAACTAAGTTTCTTAAAACAGTCGCTGCTGGTAATAAATGTGACACTACGAAAAAACACTCGCCAGAGAAGGCTTTAGCAATATTTGTTGAAGCCAATTTTACAAGAAATCAGTACGAAATCACACAGCAGGCTAACAAAGCTGTTTATCCGTGTTACACATATGTTCAGAAAGCAATACAAGAGTGTATTAAGGAATATCCCTGAAAATTTATTGATAAAAAGTTAGTTTGAAAAATAGAGTAGTTGATTAAACCAGGTCGACCAACACTGTTTTATTTTTTTTTTTTTTTTGGGGGGGGGGGTCAAATACTAATTACATTTCTTCAAAAAAAATGCATCAAATCAAATACGTTTATTTTGTTCACTTTCCTCCCAAAACTCACTCCCCCGCCCCTTCCGTCAGCGACTGGCATGCAGCCAACAGCTATACGTAGCGAGTTAATAGGTGAAACTTTTTATTTCACCTCTTTATAAAAAAATCATTATAAATCAATGGAATAAGATAACTTCACCGTTTTTGCTTTAAATGAAGGTGAAATGTTTAGATTATATCCTTGAAACGTTTCAGACCCATAACACAATTAGATTCTCGGATGCATGAATTTTAGTTTACATTGATTGAATAATTGAAAAAAGTTGAAAAAGTGACCTTTCCTTGAAAAATTCTATAAATTCGGTAAATTACGTTAGAACTTCAAACAATTTAGGCTTTTAAAGAGATTGATTTGTTCTAAATGACGATGCTTCGTTTTTTTTCCTGCGTTTACTAGGAGCCGTTTTACGATCGTAAACTCCTAGAAATCTGAAACTTGGATTAAACATTGAATAACTTTTTTTCTAAATTAAATTTTAAAAATCGAGCTTCAAGTTACAACATCTGACCTTTCTGACAACTTGTGTACCAAGTTTCATAGCTGTAAGTACGATAGCTTGGCTGTACAACGCACAAACACACAGAAGGATATTCCCTTCAGAAGAGCGAAAATTCCGAAATAGTTTTGGCCAGGATTTTCAGTCAAATACCCCACTGTGCGTCGTAATGCTGTAGGTAGGATCTGATTAGCCTTCGCAAAGCTACAAGGTTAAGTTGATTCCCAAATATAGTAATATTAACATGGTCCAAAATTATCTAAACACTTTGGCAACTTTAAATAATGAAAAAAATTAACGAAATGAATTATTTGAATGAAAGTAATGCGACTTTGAACCAGAAATAAATATTATTTTTAAATATTTAAAACTCTTCCTTATTATACCATAGCATCACGAGACATTGTAATATTCTTCGCATATTATATTACATAACACAATGTAGGATGAGAGATTTCAAAACCACTTTCTATCAGCACTCAAGTGTAGTTTCCAAACTCTCACTTCAAAATTTTTCCAGTATCCAATACGCTTGTGCATAGTCCTGTCCACTAATTTCGTAAAATGTTACTGGGAAAGTGATATTATAATCTAACCAAACCAGTATTGGGTCTATTACAGATTCTCTTGAAGTCAAATCCACATAGTGTCCGAATCAAATGTTCTAAATCTAAAACAGTCGATTAAAAAAACAGTTTAAATGCTACAAGGGTGATAGTGACAAAATTTAACAGAATTCTCAGAGTTTAACGGCATCTTTTTTCTTTTTTTTTACTTTTGACGTGCCTGTGCTTGCTATGATGGGACAAAGGGGAAAATTGCGTCCCCACAAGATAAAGCACAAGTTGTTCTCCGCAGAATAAAATTTGGAATAAAAGTGCAAAGAATGTTTCCAACAATTCATAAAAAAAATCCACCTCAGGTTAAAAGCATATCGACACTTTTTTCGCATTTTTGTTACAAATTTGTTCTTAGAATTGCAAACTACAGACCAACATGTGCCTTCTCTTGCGGAGAATTTTTTTTCCCTTTGCACCCTCATAAAAAAACAGGTGAGTGACAGACGCGATTTTTTTTGCCGGAAATCCTTAAAAATTCAGTTTTATTTTTCAATATCACCCTCGTACAGGCTAAACTTTTTTTAATTGACTATTCCAGTTCAGTACATTTTATTTGGACACCCTGTATTAAAAAAGTGAAGTGCTGCAAGGTTAGCCCAAATGGTTTCAAGTAACCCTAAATAACTATACGCTCTGCACCATTTGCTGTTTTTTGCTGCCACATTTCACTAGTAAAAACAATTCGTTTTATCCGTAGATTTTTGAATTTTAGCTATTGAAGCATGCGTTCATTCTGCCACAGTGGTAACAGTTTATCCCCCCCCCCCCCGCACTTTCATTTCCTTTACAAAAGCTAATATTAAACAACAAATTTAAGAAAAAAAAGTCCTTAACGGACGACCTTATATTAAGATGAATGTCACGTGTCAGAACCCATATAAAATTTAAATTCTTTTTTTTTTTTTTCTAGCTAACAAGGTAAACCAAAAAAAGGAAAGATAGTCACTACTACTAACTTTTGCTCATCGCAAAATCAGGATCAAGTGGGAAAATTGAAAGTCCTTTTAAAAACCTTTCTTGGTTAAATCAACTGCAAGTATTTTATTTGTTAACAAGTAGAAACTGGGGGAAGATAAAAATTTTCAACCATTGTTCTTTCTCACTTTATCTGTCTACAATAAAATCGTTGTAAATCACCTGAATAAAGGATTAGAAGTGTACTATTTAATAAAAAAGAAATTATGCTTCTTATTGTGCATTACAATATAACTTGGAAGTTGCTAACAAATTAAATCAGGTGCAATAAGATTCAGTCTATAAATTGACACTAATGCTTTAAATGCGAGAATACGTTTTTACTGATAAAATTGAAAAACGCCAGTTAGGTTTTAAATTATGTCTGCAGAAATTAAAAAAAACAAAGACAATACTCAGCTAAGAATACTCTACATCAAGTTGCATTTCGAACAAAAAAAGAACGATCAAAATCAGTTCATGCATTTAGGAACCAGGTTGCTACTGACACACATATACACACGGCAAAGTTGAATCAGGATTTTGAGATAAAGAAATTAAATTCTCCATGTTCCTATAGCATCATAATTATCTTAATTAACATATTCCTGAAAGATTAAGGTGTATTTTACAAGTATGGTTTCTTCTTGTTGAATAAGGAATTTTTAAAAAGTGACTGCCCTAGGAAAATATAATTAAAATGTT
The DNA here is from genome assembly GCA_038373865.1 of Uloborus plumipes. Lineage (NCBI taxonomy): Eukaryota > Metazoa > Arthropoda > Arachnida > Araneae > Uloboridae > Uloborus > Uloborus plumipes. The sequence goes on along the minus strand of JAXGGA010011936.1, from coordinate 34,140 downwards.
CAAGATAAACGTGACCATACCATAAAAATTGCTTATTTTACTGAGATTTTTACTTGAATCTATGAATGTTCTGAGAGAGAAGTGCCTGCGAAATTAGAATAAACTCTTCTGCTGCAAAAGTGAAAAGAAAAAAAATAATTCTAATAATTGCGCCCAATAGAAGTTTTTTGTGATTTCAAAATTTGCTTCCCAAATTGAATATGCTAAAAGACTATTTTAATTATCGGAAGAGTAATTTCCGCTTGTTAATTACATAAATGCAAATGACGGTAATTTTTGGGAATTATTTCAGCATTTTGCTCCAAGTGGAGATGGGAAGATAAAAAAAGTTAATATACGTAAGAGTTCCCGTGCGTTACACACACACATATACGTAATATACGTAATCAACTCCTCAGAAAATAAGAAAATTAAGGCAGGGATTCAAGTGAAACAAAATTGCAATCGCTTCGAATTGCAATCGCTACTGGAAGTGAATTACATTATCATCAACTTAACTTGGCACTGACGTCACTACGGGTGGAGCCAATAAGAGCTCACAAGCAGTCAGTGATCTCCTCTTATTCGCCAAGTAGGCTGTGACGTTTTATCTAGCTTCTTTTTTCATAGGCAAACGTCACGCTGACGTCACGATGTTTTTATCAAGAAACGTTCTAATGTAATTCATTTCCAGTAGCGATTTTAATATGCGATGGCCTGTTTCACTTGAATTCCTGCCTTAGTAAGTTGTGGAATTGAACGTTTGAAATTTCGCTCGATTATATTATAGCAAACAAAGCACGCTTATGTAAAATGCCATTATAGTCCAGTCAAATTAGACATTAAAATCGCAAATCGCGATGTAATTCTAAATTTTTAATATGTTGTTTAGGTCCCTTAGGGTAGTGTAAATCTGAGTTTGCACCTTTTTAAAACCTGTGCTCGCTGCGAAACTCGCGAAAAACTGCGAAATTTCCGCAAATTTTTCAGTTTTTCGTTTATAACTCCTAAACTATGCAACTTTTGATTTAATACATGTGAGTACCCATTTCAAAGAACTCTAAATTTGCAACAATTTAAGTTCAAGTGGAGTACTGTAGGACAAATAGTTTAGGAGATATCGTACTTCGAAAAATGGAGGAGTTTTTTTGCGAAAAGTGAAAAAATTATGATTTTATCATATTTTGGAGCAAATATCGACAAAAAATCCTACTCTACAAGACAAAAAATAGGCATATAATTACAGCGCATTTAATCAGCTTTCATTCAAGCCCAAACAGTAGTCTGTAGATTCAATATTTCATTTACAAGCACGAAAAATAAAAAAATTAATTTAAATTTTGAGAATTGAGCAAAATGTTTTCCTTATAATAGGAGGGCAGTGGACAATAAAAAAATGCATAGCATGGTATTAAAATGGTAACACTATATTAAAATATTATTTTAAAAATTGAAAAAAGAACTTTACAGGTCATTTTCCCCCTATTTTTTTGCTTTTTTTATGATGGTTCTTGTTAGCTGTAGTCTTATCCTGACTTTTTTCAGATTTTCCCCTATCACTCCTGAACTATGCAACTTTTGATGATACGTGTACAACTTTTGATGATACATACCCATTTTAAAGAACACTAAATTTGCAACAGTTTAAGCTCAAGTAGAGTTCTGTAGGACGAATTTAGTTTAGGAGATATCGTACTTCAACAATTTGTCATTTTTTTGCGAAAAATGAAATAAATATGCTTCGATCATATTTTGAACCAATTATTGACATAAATTCTTATTCTACAAGACAAAATATAGACAAAATATAGACACTTAATTACAGTACATCTAATCAGCTTTAATTTAAGCCTAAAAATAAGTCTGTAGGTTCAATATTTCATTTACAATTGAGAAAAAACAAATATTCGGAATAAACCATGGATCGAAATGGTCGAGTTGGCGGTGTATTGCATGTTTCTGCCTTAGCCCTTGCTTAGGGGCGGGTGCGGTCGCTCGCTGGTATTCTAATTTCATATTAGCCACCAGTTTTTTCGGCTCTCTTTGCTATATAAGAGGATTTTTGCCTCCAACTCGACTACTTTCGTATTCCATGCTGATGAGAGCAGAATAAGCTCGAAACAGCTGTCCATGGATCGAAATGGTCGAGTTGGCGGTGTAATGCAAACATTCGGAAATTGAAATTATTCTTGAGAAATGAGAAAAATTGTTTTCTAATAAGAATAGGAGAATACTGGACAACAAAAAAATGCATAGAGTTGTATAGAAAGGGTAACAGTGTATTAAAATATTATTTTCATAATTTAAAAAAACTTTACAGGTTAATTTAGCTCAATGTTTTCTTTTTCTTTCTTTTGTGGATTTTTATTAGCTGTGGTCTTATTGCGAAGCTGCAGAAAAGGAAGGCTGTCTTTATTTTGGATCCAGATGCTCATTTAAATACGGAAAGAGTTGTTACAACTTCCTTGACATTCCAGTTCTCGAACATGAAGAAAATACACAATAAACATCTTGAGACAGAACAAAAATCACATTCTTTTCCTGCAGCTTAGTTATAAGACCACAGGTAATAAAGACCCACAAAAGAAAAAAAAGAAAAACATTGAGCTAAATTAACCTGTAAGGGTTTTTTAATTATGAAAATAATATTTTAATGCAGTGTTACCCTTTTTATACAACTGAATGCATTTTTCTGTTGTCTAGTACTCTCCTATTCTTATTAGAAAGCAATTTTTCTCATTTCTCAAAAAAAATTTCAATTTCCAAAAATTTGTTTTTTTTCAATTGTAAATGAAATATAGAACCTACCGACTTTTTAGGCTTAAATGAAAGTTGATTAGATGTACTGTAATTAAATGTCTATATTTTGTCTTGTAGAATAAGAATTTATGTCAATATTTGGTTCAAAATATGATCGATGCATATTTATTTCATTTTTGGCAAAAAATGACAAACGATATCTCCTGAACTATTCGTCCTACAGAACTCCACTTGAGCTTAAATTGTTGCAAATTTAGTGTTCTTATAAAATGGGTATGCACACGTATCATCAAAATCTGCATAGTTCAGGAGTGATAGGGGAAAATCTGAAAACAGTCAGGATAAGACCACAGCCAACAAGAACCATTATAAAAATAGCAAAAAAATGAAGGAAAATGACCTGTAAAGTTTATTTTAATTTTTAAAATAACATTTTAATACAGTGTTACCCTTTTAATACCCTTCTAAGCATTTTTTTACTGTCTACTGCCCTCCTATTCTTATTAGGAAACGATTTTGATCATTTCTCAAAATTTTAAATATTTATTTTTTGCGATTGTAAATGAAATATTGAACCTACAGACTACTGTTTGGGCTTGAATGAAAGCTGATTAAACGTGCTGTAATTACATGCCTATTTTTTGTCTTGTATAATAGGAATTTTTGTCGATATTTGCTCCAAAATATGATAAAAGCATAATTTTTTCACTTTTCGCAAAAAAACTCCATTTTTCGAAGTACGATATCTCCTAAACTATTTGTCCTACAGTACTCCACTTGAACTTAAATTGTTGCAAATTTAGTGTTCTTTGAAATGGCTACTCACATGTATTAAATCAAAAGTTGCATAGTTTAGAAGTTATAAAGAGATAACTGAAAAATGTCCGAAAATTTCTCCGTTTGTCACGAGTTTCGCAGCTAGCACAGGTTTTCGAAAGGTGCAAACTCAGATTTACACTACGCTGAAAGACCCAAACAACATATTAAAAATTCAGAACTACATCGTGATTTGAGATTTTAGCTTTTTTTTTTTGAATAGATTGACTGGACTATTACCCCTCCAAAGTTCCTCTCTAGAACCAAATACGTGATACTTTTTCTTGAATAAGTTATACAAAGTTACTGAGTAAAAAGTTATAGTTCAATTACTAAACGCAACAGAGTTGAGGAAAATATCAGGTTGTAAGTAAGACCATGAATATTTGAATGAAGTTACGCATTCTTCTTGATTTGAGAGAATGACTTAAGGTATATGATGTAAGAAGTTCTCCTTCTTTTCCAGTGCAATAAAACTTTCATGCATTTAGATACCGTATAATTAGATGAAGAATGTAAATTCTGAGAATGTTATTTTTCAAAACGAATCCTTCGAGATAGGGATCGCTTCTTCTATCTTCCAGCAATATTTTTTATGACATTATAAGCTTTTTGAAATTTTCCCCGGAAATTCGTATACATAATCCTGACTAATATTTAAAAGAAAGTGAAAGATAGTGTTAAGTATATATTTAAAAGTAAGCATTCAGTTGTAAAAGTAAGGTGAGTTATCATTACCTTATGAAGTTTATATTGAAATAACTGATAAGCTATCAAGTTTACTTTTCATAAGACATAATGCTAAGACTTGTTTTTTAAATATAAACTTTAGAAATATAATTTTCATGCGCAGGACATCATAAATTATTGGTACTGAAATTGATCATAAAAGAAAATAAATAATCAAATACATAATTCTACACTTTTTCAAGATTTTCAGATGAGCCACTATTGACGCCGGTTAACGATATATTAATGAACTTTAAATCAACCACCGTAAATCAGGGTTACTTAGACCCTAGGGGGTTACTTGAGCCCACTACAATAAAATGATAAAATCTAGGTTTGGTACCTACTAGTTGAAGATTTGCACGTAGTTCCTCGTTTCTCCACTAGGTAGAAGCCCTCTGCAGTCTCTAACGCTAGTACCAAACCCAGATTTTATCATTTTACTGTGGGCTCAAGTAGCCCTCTTCTGGGTCCAAGTAACCTGATTTACGGCATTAAAACTTTCCATGCATTCATAGTGAAGATAAACTATGGATTTTCTTGGAAAAAATCTTTTTGCACTTATATCATACACTAGTTAGTATTTTTTCTCGCAATAAAAATTAACATCTTTTAGACCTGCATGGTCGCAGTATCCTTTTCATCCTAGTTAGTAATGGCTCAATAAAAAATATTTACTTAATACAGATGTATTATGGAGAGAGAAAACAGTTATGATGTAAAATACTTCATTTTATAATGTGGTTTTCTTTGTAGTTCGAACAGCTAGCATATACGTGGATGGAGCGGCAGAAGCTGGGTGGTACTTACAGCATGCATAGAGCTCAAAGCGAGAAACATGTGGTCGTTTGTAATACGACGTTACGAGCAGATACCATCATGGACTTTCTAAACGAGTTCTATGCACATCCACTCCTACAAGTAAGTCCATGCTACCATATCAACTCTTACGGGTTTTGCCTCTTGACATACAATGATGAGTCTGACTCGTCATTCATAATTTATACACTACTGTAGACTCTGATGTGTCTGATTTTTATTTTATTTAGTGGGACTAAAATGTTCTTTATTGAAGCCAAGCTGATTGATAAAAGTTCAAAAATAAAGTATATTCTTTCTCAGATTTCACGTAACTGGTCAGTTGAGCGAAATTAAATGGTATTCTTTGGTCACATCAAGTTCCATTTAGTTTGTATGTTAAGGGTATGTTAATGTCATGAATCTTTTTTAAATAAGGTATTGAAGGTGACAGCTTTAGGTTATCAGTACTATGACAGTAGTATCGTCGTAGACATTAACAGAAAATTTAAAATTCGTAACTAGTGCAAACACGTTGTGTAAAGTTATAACTAACCACTGCATAACCAAAGTTAAGGTAAATTTACAAGTAAACGCCAAACAGGTTGATTCAGCTACTATCCTTGATTGTGTTCGTTAGTATAGAACAGTTATAAAGAGTCAAGAGCTATAAAACCTCATAAGGAAGCTGGTTATATCTTGACACTGGTAACTAAAACTATTCAACATGCCAGCTAGAAGTCTACAAACATAGTATGGCTCCAAATAAAACTGCAAGTTACAGCTACTTATACGGAATAAAAACAGAATTGCAATCAAATACTTAATAGCTCGTTACAGCATCCAAATTTTTTGTTACCAGTGTAAGCATAATCTCATCTTCTTGATGAGATTTTTTTTTTTTTTTGCCTTCAACTCTTTAAAAGCTTCAGAACTGCAGAATTTGGATGCTATAGTGAGCTGTTTAGTAAACTGTCTGCATTACAGTGAGTTCCAAGAAGGAATTGGAAACACAAATATGCAATTATAAGTTTTCTAATTAATTTAAAACATAACTTATGGGATTCCTCAATAATGGTTGTGTGATGACTAGAACCCCTGTTGTTTACTTGCAAAAATGTGCGTATTGTTTTATGTAAAAAGGTTAGCGTAATTAAAAATTTAGCTAATTTTTATGCATTGAACTTACAAGTAGAAGGGACAACCTCATAAGATTAAAATAATTGTATTTTTCAGTTTATAAACAATTTTTAATATTTTTCTTCTTTGAACTCTAGGATTTTTACGTAGTGCTTTTATCCCCCTGTGAGCTTGACGCCACCATGAAAATGATCCTACAAGTACCTATGTGGGCTCAAAGAGTGATCTACATTCAAGGTTCTGCTCTCAAGGACACTGATCTCACCAGAGCAAGGTCAGTCACTCACTAGTCTTTTCCCATTTCAAATAATACATTTTTGCACCGAACATGGCGGCTACAACTACTTTTTTTGTGATAGACTTTTGATAAATGGCTGTCCTAGCCATAGCGGAAACTGGTATACAGTGTCATTCCATTGAAATGTCAACATCAGCCGAAGAAAAAAAAAGTACCGAAGTGAAAAAGTATCAAAAAATAAATAAATAAATAAATAAATAAAAATCGTACAACATGAAAAGTTAAAAACAATTGAAAAAGTATTGTAATTATCACTGAAATTAGCTATAATAAATAGTTTGTAGTATGTTTACTGCTTGTTATTTGGTTACGTTAGTCACGTTACGTTAGTCAAACTCCATTTTGAGTAAAAGTGACACTTAAGACTAAAAAAAATTAAGACTTAATAAATGTGTTTTATGTTTTTGAAGGCCAACTTTACACATTTTTCAAATATGTCATTCAATTTTTAACATTTGCTTAACTTTGGGAAATTTTTGCCTCACAACATGAGCATTAATTTTAAGGGTTGCAAAAATGTTACGTTAGTCACGCTGCTATTTTGGTTGAAAAAAATATCTACTGTCAGTCATTTTGTTTTAAATTCTTAGCAGAAATGATACATAGATACCATGTACATTGTAAAACCACCAGCATAACTAAAAAATATTTTTTATCCTTTAATTTACAAGTAAAACCAGTTACAAAATCAGCTCTGAATGTTACGTTAGTCACTATGGACTGACCCTACACTAGAATTCTTTTTCAATGTTATTACAAAGAAATGCAGTAAAATTATTTTTCAACAAACTTTGAGGGACAGCAAATTTCGTTCATTGTAACGAATGTTTCGTTGTAATGGAAATTAAACATTACTCCAGCACTTGGAAGGTGGTAAAGGAACTTAAATCTCCACAGTTTAGCATCACGATACTCAGTCTAAAATTATGGCATAAAAATCAAGTGAGTCATTTTATTGTTTAAACTTGCAGCACTTTTTAAACCCTACTCAGAAGTCAACTAAGAAAACGTTTGAGGAAAATAAATGCCTCAAGTGAACGGGGGGGGGGGGAATTGTGAAACTTATTTTTGTATAAATATATGACAAACAGTGGATAATATATTTATGTTTAAAGAAAAAAAAATGCACTTGCACTTGTTCAATCACATGTTATACCAGTAAGAATTTGAAATAGTAGGGTAAGTGCTCCAGTAGTCATCCAGTCTCCAGTAGTCGGCCACAATGACATAAAACTCCTCATAAATAGTATATTTTTAATTCAAAATCAGATATGACGCATTCACACATTCATGTACCTATCCTCAACCAGTGGCAGTTAAGTTTTGGGTACTTTTTTTTAATTAGTAATGAGTTATTTCATTTTGAATGGTGTGCCCGTCATCCAAGATTGCGATTCTGCTTATTTTTTAGCTAAAATGATTCTGTGGCCGACTGCTAGAGCATTCACTAGTGTTGACAGTAGCTTGGATTTTAACATATTTTTTTTTTCTTAATTTCTGAAACAAGTAGGTGATTCACTATCAGAAAGGTTCATCCTAAAGTTTTACCTTGTTTTTGTTGCTGTATTGATAGCTGAAAGTTCTAGGTTAGCCAAGATCCACAAAAGCTCTCTTAAATGGCCGACTACTGGAGCACTTACCCTATTCAACCACAACCAAATAAATTTAACGCGATAAACATCACGCTTCGCATGATTAAGTCACACGGACATCCACACACACACAATTCAGACTTGCTTAGTATTAGAAGTTTTTTTTTTTTTTTTTTGTCTTTTAGTTTAACGGAGAGCAGTTCTTTTCAATTCTGTAATGTAGACGAATGATTTGGATTTTCTTAGCTTTAGAGCTATTAGAGTATGCCTTAGTTGAAAATTCAAAATGTAAAGACGTTATCAGCAATGATGTTGTTAAACGCCATTTTCTTTAAATTACGAATAACAACTGAGTGCTTAAATTGTTTTTACTTAGGCTTTTATTAAAGTGAGAAACCATTTAACATTTCATTTGTTTTGTAAAACAAAGATTGAATATACAATCCATTAAACCAGAATGAGAAAGATTTGAATTTGTACTGTAAATGTAAAGTATTAGAAGACATTAGTTCAGAAATTACAACACAGCTCTTAATATTTATGAAATTCAACATTCTTCTGTCAATCACAGCTTATTTTACATATGACAATAATTTCAAAAAACATAATGTAATCGAAGGAGATAGAGTAATTCGCATCCACACAATGCGTTTCTCAAACTCAATGTTAAGTTTGTTTGTGTAGGAAGGGATAATTTTCTGATTTCATTTGGAAAGAATGAAATCATATTCGATTGAAAGAAGCTTAGTGTATTTACAAAGCTCAATTTTCAAATTTACAGTACAGTAAGAAATAAATTCCTTTAATCCATACGAGCTGAAAATATATCTGCTTTGCATCCAATTTCCGTAGTTTGAGATAGATGTAAAGGAAAATTTTGGCATGTGAAAGATGACTTTATTTTTTAGATTGTATATATTTGAGTGATTGTATATATTGTATTTATTGTATATATTTGAGCAAACTCGAATGATTGTGATAAGCAATTCAACTTTTGATCTTAAATGTTAATCTTAAACCTTAATGTTTTTATCTAGTACTTCTCTTTTTCGTCAGTCTTAAAACCAGGTCCGTCATTTAGGGGGCAGAGGGGATCAATCGCACCCCCCCCCTCCTGACTTTGAGAAATCAATGTATTTACATATAAGTGGGCGTGGTTTTTCGTTGCTTTCTAGCGAAATTGCATTGGGTTTTTACCCTTTGCCCCCCCCCCCTGGAAAAACTTCAAATGACGTCCCTGCTTAAAACAAAAACTCCCAATGACAAACTATATGCAATATACCGATATCTCGGTTACGACATCCAGAGACTAGTTTCGTCCTATTGCTCATCAGTCTGGAATAGTCAATAACTGAGTGGGAGACATGTGTCCTCCTATTGAAGCTGAGGTCAGCTTCCAACTGGTGGTTGAAATTAATAAGCACCCTGCCGAGAGTCTTCAAGAAGTGATGCGGTTGAACTCGTAAAATGCAGGTGAACGTTTTATTACCTTAGAACTATTCCGTCTCTTCTTTGAGAAGCATCCGTAAAATTTCGGCCCATATGCCAGTTTTTTGAAGTCTATATAGAAATTAAGCAAGTTACTTAATGCATTGAAAAGAAGCGTGTTGTAACTATCTTCTTAACTTTCAATTGAGTGTAAAATTTTTGTGGATATTAACCAAACCCTGCTTTAACAATATTGTGCAAGATACAGCGGTCAACAAGGATGGTTAGGATGAAACTCTTTTGCAATGTTTCGTTTTATATTTAGAAAAAAACAGACTAAAATGAAACCAATTGGTGTGGTTTGGTATTATTCTGTTGCTTATTATTTTGAAGACCACTACTAAAATAATTTTAGTTCATTCAGTAACACGCATAATTATAAGGTAAAAAGAAAAAAAAGAGAGATTTGACAACAGTACGGAAGACTAAAGTTTCTGGTAAAAGACGCGTGTAAAACCATTTATTGTAACAGAAAGGATATTCTGTGAATATACAGTGTTTCATACTGAATGGGAGAAAAAAGAATAGCGCAGTATGACTGCCGTAATGGATATATTCAGCCGATACAAATTTACGCTGCAATTACAGTTATACGTTTTATTTGTCAACAGGGAAAAATTATCGAATAACGAACTCTGGGGTTTCGTTAAAGACAAGGTGTTTATACCTCCAGTTACTCAGGACATAAAATAACTGAAACAGCGAATAACTAGTGTTGAACTCCATCGCAGGAGATATGATACTACGAGTGTGACATGAGTTTAATTATCGTGTAGACATTTGTCGTGTCAGCGGAAGGGCACATATTGAACAACTAGAGAAGCTTGAATTAATGTAGTTTTGAGGTAAATTTGAATTTCTAAATATACGAGGTGTGTTCAAGAAATAACGGAAATTTTTAAATTGCGCGGGTTTGGAGAGTCCGATTGACAAATTATTTTTGTGTTATGTTGGTAGACATACCCTTAAAATAAAACATAAAATTGCCAACTATTTTCATTGTTACTTTTTCCTTCGCAACAGGTAAGGTTAGAGGTGTTTTATTGGTTTGGCGATTTTTGTTGGATAAAAGTAATGGAACAAAGAATTTGTGTAAAATTTTGTGTAAAAAATGATATTAAGTGAAACAAAGTTTGTGAAATGTTGATAAAGGCCTATGGGGATTCTGCTATGAGTAAAATAAGAGTTTACGAGTGGTATAAGCGTTTTCAAGATGTCCGTGAAGACGTTGAAGATGATGAACGCACTGGACGCTCGAGCACATCAACAACCGATGAAATCGTGGAAAAAGTGAACGAAATGGTTATGAACGATCGCCGAATCATAATCAGAGAAGTTGCTGATGATGTTGGAATATCTATTGGCTCATGCCATCAAATTTTTTCGAAGTGTTTAGGTATGAAACGTGTAGCAGCAAAATTTGTTCCAAAATTGTTGACTTTTGAACAAAAAAAAACGGCGAATGGAAGTTTCTCAGGAGTTACTAAATGAAGTCAACAACGATGCAGAAGAACTGAAACGTGTTTTAACAGGTGACGAAACATGGGTATACGGGTATGATATCGAAACTAAGGTCCAATCATCCCAGTGGTAGCATAATGGCTTGCCAAGACCGAAAAAGGCTCGGCAAGCGCGGTCAAATGTGAAGATTCTACTCACTGTGTTTTTTTATTTTAATGACATAGTGCATAATGAATTCTTGCCACGAGGCCAAACAGTTAACAAGGAGTACTATCTACAAGTTCAACGTCGTTTGCGTGAAGCAATCCGTAAAAAACGCCCAGATTTGTGGAAGGACAAGTCGTTCCGTTTGCACCACGACAATGCACCAGCACACACTTCATTGCTTATTCCTAAATATTTAGCCAAAAACAATACTGTAATGATGCCTCAGCCTCCATGTTCGCCAGACATGGCTCCGTGTGATTTCTTCTTATTCTCAAAAATAAAAAAGAACCTTACGGAGTCGTCGATTTACAAGCATAGATTAAGAGTGCATCACTGAAAGAGCTAAAGGCTATTCCAAAGATCGAATTTAATAAGCGTTTCGAGGATTGGAAGAAGCGCTGGCACAAGTGTATATTATCCAGGAGGGATTACTTTGAAGGTGACAACATTAATGTAGATGAATAAATGAATATTTTATTCAAAAATTTATAATTCCCGTTGTTTTTTGAACACACCTCGTATTAATTACAACGTTCACAATCGTGTTTTCTGTTTGTCCCATTCAATATGCAACACCCGAAACGATTCATTTTAAGATAAAGCATTAAAACTAAAATAATATATGCTTCATTTTTACATCTGTAGATTATGTACACGTGCCTCAGGGTTACGAGTACACTTTTTTTAGGGCTGAAATATGACCAACAAAAAATAAGCAAACAAATATAAAATAGGCACTTGAAGAATGGAACGAGGTTTAACTTTGTGCCATTTTACAATGTTGAACATTTTATGAACCTTCCTAAAAAGCCTCGCGTGATATGGATTTTATTTTTACAAATAACGTTCTTTTTATTTGGGTATTTGATGGTTTTATTCACATAGGGTAAACTTTATTTTTTTACGGAATTGAAAATACCCTCGCAGGAAACTACAAGAAACTCAATTCATAATCCATTTGATCGGGTTGTTTTTATTTCCTTAAAAGCATGCTATCAAAAGATAAATCTGCAGAAAGCGGCCGGTTATCGATGTTATCCTCGAAGTAACCATTTTTTCTCTCAATTTAAATCTGCTTGAATTCACTTCCGATCTATTTTGTGCAATTTTGAACTTCTTTTTTTTTCCTTCCATATGCAATCGCAGCGCCACCGACGACAAACTCGATTACCAAAAAATTATTCTGTCGTTTGTGAATTATTGAACAAAGCCTGGAAAGAGAAATAAAATCTTAAGGAGAATAATCTGCTAGAAAGTTTATGTATGCACATATCTAATTCCAGACCACCTCACGGTCTTTTTTTGTTTCTGGCTGCATTTTATGCAAGATATCCAAGCCTAATGGATTTTTGTGTGTGTGTGTTTTTTTTTCTTTGTGTTCCAGAATGAATGCGGCGGAAGCCTGCTTTATACTAGCTGCTAGAAACTACGTAGATCGAAGCGCCGCCGTAAGTAACTGAAGTAACTATTTTAAATTGCTTTTGTCGGTGCATTTGACTAATATATTTTCAAGTCGTTTGCAGAGCAGAATCTTGTTTTTCTTTTCACCTGACGATGCATTTTTGTATCTTTAGCTAGTGCACTTTTACGAGTTTACATAAATTGCTATTATTTCTCTTACGTACCACATTTGTCTTTTTTTTTTTTGGTAATTTAATATAAATCTTTACCAATAAAATTTTAGAGCATCAGTTTCAAACTGCTTAAGCAAAACAATAATAGTAATAATAATATTTTCAGCTTATTAAACGCTATATCCGAATTTCAAACCCATTATCTTTGCACACAAATTATTCGTAACAGGTAATAATTTGAAAACTAAGAGAGTGTCAAAAGATCATTGATTCAATATTTAAGAATAAATTATAGGTATATGTCTCCGTAAATCTCATTGAACCTACGCGGTCTTTCGTCAGTAAATGTTTCTTGTTAAACCTTCGGTTACTTTTAGATATAGACGAAGCAATTAAGATTCCCATTCCACTTTTACCAATGACACATAAATACATAAATGGCATATCACGTGAGAAGCAGTTTTAAGGATCAACCAAGCGGCTACGAAAGAAAAGATTGCATGAAAACTTTGTGTAAATGATTATGGGGCACTTATATATATATATATATATATATATATATATATATATATATATATATATATATATATATATATATATATATATATATATATATATATATATATATATATATATAGAACTAGTCCCTTTCGTCCGTGTACAAGAAGAGACAATGAAAATGAAATTCTAACAATCTTTAAATTGGTTTTAAAAACTAAAAAATACGCTTTTAGATCCACTGATGTAATATAGCAACATAGTTTATATAATACATTTTACTCTTCAGTATTAATAACAGTATTAAATACACTACTTTTAGATTTGCAAAGAACGTGAATTTTATCTTTTATTCAGAGTTACATGCATAATGACAAACAAACAAACCCATAAGTGAAACTTATAAAAGCGTATTAAAAAAGGAGTTTAACTGCTTTATAGAAGAATGTAATTCTATGATATCTGAATAAATTTTTTGAAGTCATAGTTTTGTATTTTTTTTCATCGTTGCATTAAAATTTTTGAGACACCAGTCACCAGTATTTATTTTTGATAGATATTTTCTTTCATTTGGTAAGGTTAGTTTTAACATTAAGTATAATACTGCCGTGCTATAAGCACAAAAGTCGTATCTGCACTTTTTAACGAAATTGAGTTATTGCCACATTAGGTGGCCCTTTGTGACGTATTTTACCTAAATACAAAATTATATGGTTATTTGAGAACGGGAAATATTTTTTAAAAAATTCTGAAAAGTTTCATCTGAATCGAATATATGGTGGCGCAAAACTTTAAAGAGTTTTTCCTCTGTTTGAGCTCGGCTGCAGATACCACTTTTGCGCTTTGCACGACAGAATAGACATCTAGCTTTGATGAGATAGTAGCGAGTTTTTCCAGCGTTGCTTACTTTCTGTGCTGGCTATTCTGAAATGTGTGTTCTTCTTTTCCTCCAGGATGAACATACTATACTTAGATCATGGGCAGTTCGTGACTTTGCTCCCAACGTTCCTCAGTATGTGCAAATTTTCCGTCCCGAAAACAAAGTGCACGTCGCATTTGCTGGTGAGTTCATGATAAGAACAATTTTTATTTTTCTACCTTATTTTTTTACTTTAATCTATTATTTATACTTCAAACTATGCTCCTTTTTTTGGAATCAGTTACGTTTTATTCAATTCTCTTCAAATGTTAAATTGAAAATTTCAATCCTCACACTGTAAAAAAATGAACTGTTGTTTTTACAGTATAATACTGGCAGCCGAGGTTCCAATTTAAAACTGTAAAATGCACAGAAATAAACTATAAACTTATCAATTTTACAGTTTATTACTGTAAAATTAGCAATTTTACAGTTTAGTACTGTAAAATGAGCAACTTGACATTTTTTACAGTTTATTGCTATAAAATTAGCCGTATTATACTGTAAAAACAACAGTGCAGAGCCAGACTAACGTAAGTCCAAAAATGTCAATTTTTACTTTACTACTGCATTGTATGTAGAATCTTATTCCGCATCGAAGCCATGAGAACGTTATTGCTATAAAACAAATTCATTCGCAATTATTTAGCAGCGTTATAAGATGGCAATTCCCATCTTTTGTATGCATCACTTAACTGTTTTCACGTTCTTCTGAAGAGTAACGAAAATGAACTGACATCAGCCTGGCTCATTGGTACAGAAAAGTTTCTGCTACTGTAAAGAAGATTAAAAAGTAAAGTCGTGCACTGTTATCGAATTTCTAGCAGTACCTTTGCTGTTTAAGCAGGGTTTGTTTTTTAGCTTTTAAAAACCCTTTTAACCATTTCGCGTTTTACTTCATATGATTTCTTAAGTAACTTGAATGAAAATATTCTGTAGTTAACTGACTTTCTTTGTTCATTGAGTAAAAAAATTAAATTTTCAAACGATATTTTTTGGCGTAAACGTGTCAGTTCCTCAACTATATTAAATATAATTTGCTTTTGTTTTATTCTCTCTATCTCTCTTTTAGAATCATACAACACTGTATACAGAAAACGGCAGTTTTACACGCAGAAAGCTAAAATTGCTAACAAGATTCATTGAACTCTAAAGCAATAACAGCGTTATAAGTGAATTTTTTATGTCACCCAGGAATCATATTAAAAAATAATCTTTGTACAGAGAATCAATACATTTTGTTTTAATTTCACTATTCCTTCATTTCTTTTGTTGACTTCCTGTCCTACTTTCAAGAACTTTAGTACGAACACGATTATTAAAAGCAATAACACCTACTGTAAAAACTCCAGTATGAAACTAATTTTCTTAAATGGAAACCTTTCTTTGAGATTTCTCGTTTCTTTCCAGAGCACGTTGTTTGCGAAGATGAATTCAAGTACGCTCTGTTGGCTAACAACTGTCTTTGTCCTGGTACATCTACATTAGTCACCCTACTGCTTCATACATCTAGAGGGCAGTAAGTATTACTCTTCTTTAGAGACTATCACGCAATTCTTCACCCCTTACACGAAAAAAATCCTACTTGATGACGTGACTTCTAAAAGTCCCCCATTAGTTAAAAAATAAATTATGTGGATTGCTTTTGGAAAGTAATATTTAAATAAAGAAAAAGTAAAATTGGATGGATCATTTCACAGAAAAACATCAAGGTTTTAGTTCTATGTCGGTAACTTATGAAAGAAAAACAAACTGTGCGAAAAATGATAGTTGGCGGAATTTTACTTTTTTTGTGAGGAAAATTTTCCTACCATATCATAAAAAGTCGTTTTTTTATTGGGTGGGGAGTAATTTAATTCATTTTATTTTTGTCTCTATTTTTGTTATAAGCATTCGTTCTCTTCTTAGACACTATAACAGTAAGGAAAGTTAAGAAGAGGGAGGAAAAGATATATTAGTCGATTAACGAATGAAACCAAGGAAAGAGCAAGTCTGAAAAAACTCTCAACTCGTACTTTTGCAATCACTAATTTCACCTTAAAGTTGTAGGATTTTAGGGATAAAGAGAAGTCTACTTCAACTTATAAAGTTTTCCTTCATTTCCAGAAACAGGGAAACGATTAACAAATAAAAACTAGGTGTGAACTACTAGTTTGGTTATGGGGGTTCTATTCGGGTTTCAAAAACTACTGATGTCACATTTTATATTTAGGTTTCGGGTGCACTGTAAAAAATAGATGATGTTTTTACAGTATAATACAGCTGATTTTATAGTAACAAACTGTGAAAAGTGCTAATTTTGCCGTATTGAACTTGTAAAATTGCTGATTTTTCAGTAAAAAAGTAAAATTGCCGATTTTGCAATTTATTACTGCACTGTAAAAAATGAATGTTCTTTTTGCAGTATAATACAGTTAATTTTATGGTAATAAGCTGTAAAAATTTCTAATTTTACAGTAATAATTGTAAAATTGCTAATTTTACAGTTCATTATCGTGCATTTTACAGTTTTAAACTGGAACTTCGGCTTCTAGTATTATACTGTTGTTTTTGAAGTAAAATATTGCTAACTTTTACGACAATAAACTGTAAAATTTCTAACTTTGCAGTAAGAAACTAAAATTCCTAGTTTTACAGTTTATCACTGCGTATTTTATAGTTTTAAATTGGAACCTCGGCTGCCAGTATTATACTGTAAAAACAACAGTTCCTTTTTTGCAGTGTGTGCATTTTACAGTTTTAAACTGGAACCTCTGTCGATATTATCCTAGCAGCATAATCTCATCGGCCAATGATCCGCCATTCATCGAAACCCGGCAAAATTATCATCGGCCGATGATCGGATTCGATGAGTTCTCATCTGGAATTGTTCCAATATGCCTCAACGGCCAAACAGAATCCGAGCAGCAAATTCCGATGAGTTTTGCTCGACATACGATGAGATTTGGAGCAATTTACGAGCAGTGCAGTCCCGTGCCGATGAATTCAGGATCAATTTTGGATGCTCGGCTTATTTTAAACGGGAAAGTTGATCGGAAGGATATCGCTGTCCGATGAAATGTAGCTTATCAAAAACCGTGCTCAAATACTGATCGGAACGATGTCGTCGTGCGTTACGGGAACAGTTCACGAGGAGTTCTATGATCGACCAAGCAAAATCCGATGAGTTGATGCTACTTGGGTATGCTGTTATTTTTATATTATAATGCAGCTAATTTTGTCGTAATAAACTGTAAAATAGCTACTTTACAGTAATACGCTGTAAAATTGCCAATTTCACACTTTATTACTAAGCATTTTGCTTTTAAACTGGAAACTCTGCTGCCAGCATTATACTGTAAAAACAACTTTATTTTTTGCAGAGTATGGAGAAAATCTATCTGAAGACTTCTAATATTTTTTTCAATTCCAGAGAGGGCCAGACGTCCCCGGAGGAATGGCACCGCCTGTACGGGAAGTGTTCAGGAAATGAAATCTATCACATCCGATTGGGGGACAGCCGGTTCTTTGGGGAGTACGAGGGCAAAAGCTTCACGTACGCCTCGTTCCACTCGCATCGCAAGTACGTTCCACTGATTTATCTTTGTTCCAGTAGTAGTGTGTAAGAAACGAAAGATAAGAAGTTAATTCAAAATTGTTTCAATGTTTCGAGAAATGAAAACAACATTTGTGCACATTCGCAAATGTTACCTTTCCCAACCTTTTCATTTTGACATAACTTTGATAATGTTCAGTTCGAAAGAGCCATAACCTCCGTGTGGTAATATATCTTCCAACAGAATCCTTATATACTTAAATGCTAATATCAAGGAATAATGATCACAAATAGCTATAGTATGTTATGAAGAAGTTTGACGGACATATTTATTATTGAGGGCGGGCCCAAGTCCTAAAATATCTCGGAGCTATATTCTTTTCTTCAAAAGCCCTTTTTAATTAGCCGTCCAAATAGCCGTAAATAAATGTCAAAATGTCTTTTTTAGGATTTAAAAGATTACATTGTTAAACCCCTCTAAAAGTTACCAAAACTAGCATTTTGAGCTCAAGAGAGAGCTTGTACTATTAAAACGGTTGACTTCGTGAGGAACCGTTGAAAAAGTTTCACGGAACAACGATCGACTAATTTTAAATACTTTTTACAAAGGTTATTTCAATTTGGTATCTCTTTTTAGCCTACTTTCCCGTTAAAATTAAAAGAAAGACGAAAAAAGTATTAAAAGTAGCTTAATGCATCGAAAAAATATCGCCAAGTCCAAAAAATATTGCCAAGTTAAAAAACATCGCCAAGTCAAAAAAATATCGCCAAGTCAAAAAAATAAAAAGGTAAAAAGAATATCGAAAAATTAAAAATTTAAAAGTAGGGTATTGAGATGGGGAATTTGTGTGTCGGTCGGTCGGTCCGTCGGTCGGTCGGTCTGTCTGTCCCCCCCCCCCTAATAACTTTTGAATGAACATTCCGATTTGGACAAACTTTTTTTTGTTGGAAAGATCTCGGCGAGTACAGCTCATTCCCATATTTGATTTTTCGATTTGAACAATTTTTGGTTCAACTTTCAAACAACCTGTCCCGCGATGCTAACTTTTGAGTGAACAGTTCGATTTGAACAAACTTTTTTTTGTTCGAAAGATCTTATCAAGGATACTTCATTCCCGTATTTACATTTCCCAATTTGAACATTTTTTTGTTCAACATTGAACCGCTCAAGCAACCTTTCCCCACTTAATAACTTCTGAGTGAACCATCCGAATTTAATAAACTTTTTCTTGTTGGAAAGATCTCGGAGAGTACAGATCATTCCCATATTTGATTTTTTGATTTGAACAATTTTTGGTTCAACTTTGAACCGTTCAAACAACCTGTCCCGAAATGCTAACTTTTGAGTGAACAGTCCGATTTGAAAAAACTTTTTTTTGTTCGAAAGATCTTATCAAGGATATTTCATTCCCATATTTACATTTCCGATCTGAACAATTTTTCGTTCAACATTGAACCGCTCAAGCAAGCTGTCACCCCTAATAACTTTTGAGCGAACAGTCCGATTTAAATAAACTTTTTTTTTTGTTCGAAGGATCTCAGCAAGGATACTTCATTACCGTATTTAAATTTTCAATTTGAACATTTTTTCGTTCAACATTGAACCATTCAAGCAACCTTTCCCCACCTAATAACTTCTGAGTGAACCATCCGAATGGAATAAACTTTTTTTTGTTTGAAAGATCTCGGAGAGGCTCATTCCTATATTTCGCTTTTTGTTTTGAACCATTTTTCGTACAATACTGAACCGTTCAGAAAAAAAATTTAACGTTAGCGCCTACGGGGAATTTAAGTTGAATGTTGATCCTGAACTTAAAGTCGGATTTCCTTCAAACTAACTTTGTAAGAAAATGGTTTTGATAAATAATGTTTGTAAAGTACTTTTCTGAATAATCTTCTGTGCGGACTCTGACTCCGACTCCGCAAACATGGCGGAAATGCAGGTTCAGAAAAAAAATGACGGACTGTGCAGTTTGTGTGTTTTGTTTGTTTATTCATTTGTTTTATTTTATTTATTATTATTATTATTATTATTATTATTATTTTTGGCAGACGATATTTTTTTGTAACAAAAATGTTTCATTAACAAGGGCATTTTATTCTTGTTCTTTATTTAACAACTGGCAACGGATTAAAAGTGGAATTCGAGACATTTTATCAACGGACGAGTTTTTTTTTTTTTTTTTCTTTTTTCTTTCTTTGATAAAATGTGTTTTGATGTACTTTGTACTTTTATTTTTTTTTTTTGAAAACAATTGAGGAATTTTTCTACGGAAGAACTGTAACAGTTACATTCTTTAAAAGGTGCGACAAAACTTTATTTATTCATTTATTCATTTATTTACTTTTTATGTGTCTATTTCATCTGATGAGAGGGGTATATTTTGCTTTTAGAAATCGGCTTTAAGTGCTAAAAAGGTATGTTTGACATAATTTTTAGTATCAGATAATTAAGAGAATAATGATCAGATGCTAGAGTGCCGATGTCGCTGTACGGGAAAGTAGGCTCGTTTAGTTCTTGACAGAACTTCTTGTTACTATATTAAAGCATCTACTTTTCCTACTGTTGTTGCTGTAAACTTATTTTGGCAGTGTCGCAATGCTGTAATTAGGAACTTCGATGCCTTCACAATACTGCCAGTTTAGGTTTGCTTCAACTATACAGTTAAGCCTTTGTAAGTTGACCATTTGCGTTGCTGTACTTTAGTGGTAAACTTAAGCAGGTGGTCACCTTATGGGGTTGATACATAATGTAGGGCTAATTATGTACCTAAAAATAGCTGTCAACTAAAACAAATGTCAACAGATAAAGGAGGTCAATTTTCCCGTTTTACTGTACTACTCTCACCAAAAGTTCCCTTGCTCAAAACCGTGGTAACATTCTCAAACCATCTAAATCGGTCATTTCACGTATGATCGGGTAACAGACGATATTTTTCCTATATCCAGGTATGGCGTGGCACTGGTGGGCGTGCAGACCGACTTGGGGGGCACGTGGCCCATTATGCTGAACCCGGGTCCCTCGTACCACATGCAGTTCACGGACATCTGCTTCTATATGAACATCACGAAGGAGGAGAACAGCGCCTTCCTGCCGGCAGGGGGCGACGAGGAGGGGGAGCTGGCAAAAGCCCCCACGCATCAGCATTGCAACTTTACTTTGGTGACGGAGGCAGGAGAAAATCAGGTGAGCCTATTGTTGCCTGAAGTTTATAGAAAGCTCCTGTATCGTTTGAATTTAAGATAAACACGACAGAAACCTCAACTAAGCGTTAGATTTATAATGCTGCTTCTTTCTTAAAAAAATTTGGAAGAAAAAAACAATCAGTTACAAACACATAAAGGATTGATAAAAACATAACCTTCTGTCTAAAATTTTTTAATGAAAATCATGATATTCATTAATTAACCCCAATGAATTCGGCAATTAACCCCTTTTGAGTTTCACATAACTGGATTAAAAAGTCTGATCATCAAAACAAAGGGTTGTACCTCTTGATGGCGGGACCACGCCTGCTGAATGTTATGAGCCACACAGAAGCCCGAATATATGTGGGCCCTCCACTTCACTCTCCAGGGTGCCTCGTACCTACCACAACTCGTGGTTTAACCGGGATGGGGCCCAGAAGAGCGCTTTATTCTTTTGAACTGGAACAAAGGCCCAGCAAACTCTTGGTTTATTCCCCCCAGAGGTATCGTTTCACTTGGAGGACTTTATGACCACGACCCTTATTTTACGTCGCCCAGCCACCATTAATAACGGTGGTGGATCTTGATCGGTTGGGATCGAACCCGAGACCCTCCGGTCACGAGTCCGACGCCTTGCCGATCGGGCTACCTGTGAGCCTACCACCAAGGGGTTTAGTGTCTAACTTTCAGTAAACTTTTCCTCCAGATTACAAATCTTTCGAGATGTCTCCCATCCGCTCAAAGTTCAAAATGGGGTTGATGAAGAAATTCGGCAAGCACCTGGACTTGCCCAAGTCGGACGGGGCGCCGGGTTCCGACAGCTTCAGCGCCTCCTTGGCAAGAGGGCGGCGCCCCAGCATCGCCCCTGTGCCCGCCATGTTTGGCCAGGGCTCCTCAGACTCCGAAGAGGAGTCGGAAGAGGAGGATGAAGGCAACGATCTCAAGGAGGACCCAGAGGAGAAATACGAGGACATCCCCTGGATTACACCTGCGGAGAATTGCGAGTAAGTACACTGCAAAAAATAAACTGTTGTTTTTACAGTATAATACTGTCAGCCGAGGTTCCAATATAAAGCTGAAAAATGCACAGCAATAAACTGTAAAACTAGCACTTTAACAGTTTCTTACTGTAAAGTTAGAAATTTTACAATTTATTGCCGTAAATTTTAGCTGTATTATACAGTATAGAAACAACAGTATAATACTGGCAGCAGAGGTTCCAGTTCAAAACCGTAAAATGGACTGTAATAAACTGTAAATTTAGTAATTTTACAGTTTATTACTGTAAAATTAGCAATTTGACAATTTATTACTGTAAAACTGGCAATTTTTACAGTTTATTGCTATCAAATTAGCTGTATTTAGTGTAGCATTTGCATAATGAATTATTTTGATTTTATTGTCGATTTATACCCATGGTTTGTGTTGGTAGAAATTTCTTTGATAGTTTTGAACTTCAGATTTATTTACATGGAAAACACAATAGAAAACTCTTTAGCTTAATATTTTGATTTGTGTTTGAAAATTGTCTTTGAAAATAACTGTTCATAAACAGTGAGTGATTCACCCGCAAGTCATAATAGTTTTCCCTACCAATGGATACAAATCCCATATTATCGAACCACAAATTTCTGTTAACCTTTTTAGTTTTATTATAATTGAACATCAATTAATCATAACTAATTAGCAGTTTCCATAAGCCCTTCAGTTTTATAAAGCTCTATCCACGTGAGAAATTTGACTCCGAATAACAGTTAAAGCTAAAGGTAGCATCACCGATTTACTTTTTGAAACATTTTTTCTTTCTAAAAACACCCTTAAAATTGCTAGTTATACACATGCATAAAAATACTGTTTGAAATACTAAACGAATAAAGAATAGTTTTTCCGACTGAAATGTGTCTGACTTCATTTTACACTAAAAAAATATTTTCTCTGATAAGTTAGAATCTTGTGAAACGAAAATATTCGATTGTGTCTTGAGAACTTTAGCTACATGTAGAAAGAAAGAACTCCGCTTTAGGCCAGAAAAAAAAAACGATAAAAACAAAACAGCTGCATCAGCACAAATTACAAAACTACGTGAAACCATTTTCTTTTTCTTACTGCAATCCATAAATTCTTCCTCTTAGTAGGATGACGAACACAAAAAATAGCTGTGTGTTTGAATGCTACAAGATCCTTTTATTGTTTTTAAAATAAATAAAGGTGTGCTAACAAACGGAATTAAATTATTTAACGATCTATTTGAACCAAAAAATGTCAAGAATATTAAATCATATTCACACCATAGCCGCCATAAAACACAAAATCAGACTCATTTTTACCATTTTGATACCAAAACAGTAACCGAATTTCTATATTTGCACATTTTTGTTTTATCAAATGTACATAATATTGCTTTCTCTAGTTGTTTTCTAATTATGTGCCCTTGTTTATATAGATTGATAGATAGATAGATAGATAGATAGATAGATAGATAGATAGATAGATAGATAGATAGATAGATAGATAGATAAAAAGATAAATAGATAGATAGGTAGATAGATAGATAGATAGATATAGATATCATTCTATTTTTTATCAAATGCTTTTACATCCAAAAACATTGACATAGGGAAAATTTCTTGATTTCTAATTCCGTAATTTCAAAATAATCTACAAGGTGTCAACAATATAACAAAAAAGGTCACCAACAAGTAGTCTAAGAGCTAGAAACGTTTTCGAGTGACAATTTTAATTTAGTAATTTAGGTTTTGCATAATGTCAAAACATAAAGTGAACTTTTGCTATCCCGAAAACTACCCTGAACCATTAAAATAACTTAGTAACCAAAAAAGGAGCTTTATATGTTACCCATATAATTCGTATCTGATTCAGTAATTCAAATTTGATTATTTCCAACATTTTTTTTTTTTGCTATAAACATCGTAAAGAGAGAAAAGTCGCTGAGAAATTCTCCAGATGTACTGCAAATTCAAAAACAAGAATCGTTTCAATTGCAAAACTTATCTGCAAAACACTTTCGTTGTATAAAAATGGAACTCAAAAGTACTCTTACCTAATGCCTTCCTTGCATAATAATGAGGGGAAACGACACATCAAGTAGGTAAATTTCATCCTCGCTTGTGGTATTATCTTAAATCAGGGACTATCTCTAGAGAAGGGGAATAGTAGAATGGCATACAATTTCGCAGTTTATTGAATTTCAAAAGTTAAATAAATAATTTTTTTGAGTTTTTCTATTTTCTTCTGTGTATGGATAAACGAAGGACCTGCAGATACGAAAGTTTTGTTTGAAGCTATTTTAAAGGAGATAAAAAATAAAAATGTTTTGCATGGTTTTTAGCTTCGGGACCTTCAAATTGAAGCCCTAAGATGGGGTTCCAAATCCTTGATTTGTTTTTTTTCACTATTTAGACGTTAGAGCAAAATCGCCAAACATTCTATAGTCAAATTGGTCCAATCCTTACTGATCTAATTTCAGGAAAGACCAGAACTTCTTCTTTAGGTAAGGGACTCAAATAACCATAATTTATTCCCTTGCGTTTCACCTATCCTTGCTGTTGGCTTGAGTTTGATTGAAAATAAAAGCACAATATTTCCGCAGCACTTGTATTTGTTATTTTATATATTTTATTTTAGTTATTTGTTTATTTAATTATCTAATTTTTAGTTCTCAATGTAAATTTTTCGTTTTTAGTGCTATAACCGGAAATTAAGAATAAAGATTGCAAAAGTAATGCGGGGAGACAGGATATATTCAAGAGTAGTACGCAAAACTAATATAACTTATAATGCTTATATAGTGGCGCTTCGACATACTATCTAATGATTTTACAAGATGTAAGAATTTTTCAACCTGGCAACCGTTAAATTAATATTTCTGGTTGGTTATTTATTCTTATGCAAAATAACTTAGTAACCAAAAAAGGAGCCTTATATGGTACCCATATAATTTATATCTGATTTAGTAATTCAAATTTGATTACTTCCAACATTTTTTTTACTATAAACATCTAAAAAAAGTTGCTGAGAAATTCTCCAGATGTACTGCAAATTCAAAAACAAGAAGTTCTGTCAAGAACTAAACGAGCCTACTTTCCCGTACATCGATATCGGCATTCTAGCATCTGATCAATATTCTATTAATTATCTGAAACTGAAAATTATGTCAAACATACCTTTATAGCACTTAAAGCTGATTTCAAAAACAAAATATACCCCTCTCATCAGATGAAATAGACACGTAAAAAGTAAATGAACGAGTAAATAAAGTTTTGTCGCACCATTTAAAGGATGTAACTGTCATAGTTCTTCCGTAGAAAAATTCCACAATCGTTTTTAGAAAAAAAAATAAACAAAAAAATAAAAGAACAAAGAACATCAAAACACATTTTATCAAAGAAAGAAATAAAATCGTTCGTTAATAAAATGTCTCGAATTTCATTTTTAATCCGTTGCCAGTTAATAAATATAAATAAAGAATAAAATGCTCTCGTGAATGAAAAATTTTTGTTAACAAAAAACATCGTCTGCCAAAAAAAAAAAACAATAATAATAAATTAAACAAAACAAATAAATAAATAAACAAAAAATCGTCTGCCCAGTCAGTCATTTTTTTCTGAGCCCGCATTTCCGCCGTGTTTGCGGAGTCAGAGTCGGAATCAGAGTCCTCACAGAAGATTATTCAGAAAAGTACTTTACAATACATTATTTATCAAAATCATTTTCTTAAAGTTAGTTTGAAGGAAATCTGCCTTTAAGTTCAGAATCAACATTCAATTAAAATTTCCCCGTAGGCGCTCATGTTAAAAAATTTTCTGAACGGTTCATCATTGAACGAAAAATGGTTCAAATTGAAAAGTGAAATATGGGAATGAGTCTCTCCGAGATCTTTCGAACAAAGAAAAGTTTATTCAATTCGGATGGTTCACTTAAAAGTTATTGGGTGGGGAAAGGTTGTTTGAACGGTGCAATGTTGAACGAAAAAATGTTCCAATTGAAAATTTAAATACGGTAATGAAGTATCCTTGCCGAGATCTTTCGAACAAAAAAAAGTTTGTTTAAATCGGACTGTTCACTCAAAAGTTATTAGGGGTGGGAGCTTGTTTGAACGGTTCAATGTTGAACGAAAAATTGTTCAAATCGGAAATTTAAAAACGGGAGTGAAGTATTCTTGATAAGATCTTTCGAACAAAAAAAAGGTGATTCAAATCGGACTGTTCACTAAAAAGTTAGTATCGCGGGACAGGTTGTTTGAACGGTTCAAAGTTGAACCAAAAATTGTTCAAATCGAAAAATCAATGGGAATGAGTTGTACTCGCCGAGATCTTTCCAACAAAAAAAAGTTTGTCCAAATCGGACTGTTCGTTCAAAAGTTATTAGGGGGGGACAGACAGACCGACCGACCGACACACAAATTCCCCATCTCAATACCCTACTTTCAAATTTTTAATTTTTCGATATTCATTTTACCTTTTTATTTTTTTAACTTGGCGATATTTTTTTCGACTTGGCGATATTTTTTTAACTTGGCGATATTTTTGGACTTGGCGATATTTTTTTAGATGCATTAAGCTACTTTTCATACTTTTTTCGTCTTTCTTTTATTTTTAATGGGAGGCTAACAAGAATCTTTTCAATTGCAAAACTTCTTTGCAAAAAACACTTTCGTTGTATAAAAATGGAACTCAATGGTTTTATATGCAAAGGAGCAAGCTTTCGTAATAGCTTTGAATGTGGAAAGCAATTAGTTTTGTATTATCATTACTTATAGATTTTATCTACTCATTGAAGAATTATGTTTTTGTCTACCTACATTCCCAATAATGAGAGGGTAGGAAAATAATTTGAGATAAACATTCAAATGTAGAAAACATGATATAATAACTCCTGACTCTGACTCCTCGACACTAAAAACCCTCTAACTCTGACCACATGAGTTGACTCCGGCTCTACAGATCCAACAGAGCTTCGTATTCAAAAGGAAAATGACTGACTTTGACTCTGAAACCTGTATTTTTATTACCCCCTTATAATATATATACAGTCGACGCTCGATATAACGACCGTCTCCGTTCTACAGAAAACGGTCTTTATAACGAGTGGTCGCTATAAGAGGTAGAACATAGAGTATATTGGGATACAGTTGGGGGTTTTCTCACCGGTCGTTATATTAGGATGGTCTTTATAACGTGTGGTCGTTATAACGAGTGTCGACTGTATATAATACCCTTATAATTTTATATATATATTATTTTATACCAGTAACCCATTACCCCAAAATAACCCATTAACCCAATTGCCGTATTTACGTATGGGCTTAATGAGCTATAGCCCAGGGCGGCACGATAGAGGGGGCGGCACTTTTTCCATGCAAAGTGAAGAACTTTTTCTCTAGACAGCAGGGCGGATCGGCCGCGAGAGTTACATCAATTAATTGAATTAAATACTGTTCTTTATTTAATAACACTGGAATGCTGGTGGAATTTTTCATACAAAAGTATTGAACCGCAGTTTTTTTTTTAAAACTCTGAAATTCAACACCTTAAGGGGGGGCAGTTTCAAAAGCCCAGGGCGGCCTCACTTCCAAATACGCCTCTGAGTCCGACCCTAACTCCGCAGACCCGACAACACCTTATCTTGTTCCTTGAACTTTTCTGCTTACATTATGGAAGCCAGATTAATTGGCAGTTATCCGCTACTTCGCCGAATATTAATAACCCGCCTACTTTCATCGATGAATCAGTCAATTCTTTTAAATTAAAATTACTTTAATTATGATCAGAGTTAGAATCGAATTTAAATGTTCTCCAACGAAAACGTATTTTTTTCAAATTTAATTAATCGCTATAAAAATTGATTACAATGCTGATTCATTATGAAATTAATTACCGATTGATCATGTACATTATACTTAATCGGCAGCCGGTTAGTCAGCATGGACTGATTATCTTCTGTCGATTAATTAAAAGTCGGTAATCGACCAATTTACTTTTCGGTATATACCTAGTTTACAACATTTTTTTTTTAAATAAGCGTTAGAAATCAGCGGAGAATTCTTCAAGTGCTCTTTAAATTCAAAAACAAAAGCGATTTCTATTACTTTTTTTTTTCGTTTCTGATGTTCTGAAAAGATTTTTTATGGCAAAGAGCGTTAATCATTACATCTAAACAAAGTGTAGTCGATATTTAAATCAATTAATTAATGTTTTTATCTAACAAAATTAAGCGTAATATAAATCAAGTTAGCAACCTGGAGAACTTGTAGCAAGTTTATCTTGAAATTTTCAGCAATAAGAATTAAGTTTTTTCTTAAACGCTGCATTTAAATTTTCATTTAAGGTTTTTTTTTTTACTTTTAAACATAGCAAGAAATCGGTGAAAATCTCCAGATGTGCTTGAAATTCAAAAACAAAAACCGTTTCAATTGCAAATCCTCTCTTTGCCCTTTCATTGTACGAAAATGGAACTCAAAACTGCTCGAACCTAATGCCTTCCTTGCATAATAATGAGATAAAAACGTCACATAGAGTAAGTGAATTTTATTCGCGCCTCTGGCATTATCTGAAGTCAGTGACTATCTATTGAAGGAAAAAAAGGAGTTAAACGATACGACATTTGCAGTTTATTGAATTTTGGAATTTTTTTACAAGATACGTTCCTTTTTTTTCTCATTTTCTGATTTTATTTCTCCCATATGGATACACGAAGATAAGGGTGATTTGATTTTGGAAGAAACTTTAGAAAAAATTAAAATTATTTCCACTATTAGAAAGGTTCTGTGCACGATTTTTTATCAAATACTAAATAGAAAAATTTTGGCCTAGATGACACGCTCCATGTTATGATAACTAACCCCAAAACTGCATTAAGACGAAAAATAAACGAAGTCAAGCTAAGAAACGAGCCGTTAAATACTATTACAATGTAAAATAATAGGTACACTAAACAGAACAACATAAAAACCTCTATTATTTATTATCAGTCTAGCCAAGGGACTCCGTTTTTGTGTGGCCCAGTTACACTATTCCTCTTGTTTTTAAAAAGTTTTTATCTTAATCTTCTTGACGAAAAATGTGCCTAAAATATGTCAGACACAACTTTCAATTGTTTATCATTTGTAGCTTAATTTCATTTATTTAATTTTTTCTTGTCTTTCTTTTTAGTTTCTTGTATATTTAATATGTATAAAACAGTATTAAAATAGGGAAAATTTTCTCATTTTGAATTTCGATTAATTTGAACGTTTTGAGATGGGCTAAATCCATTTTAAACATTTTTGAAAATGTGTCTCTCCGTTTATCCGTATGTTTACTCACATGTACGTGCGTTTCTGTCTATCTCTCTGCATGTGTGTGACCGGGTCTTTGTGGCTTTTCTAGAGCAAAATGAAAACTATAGCGCTGCATAAAAACGACATTTGGAAGACATATTATGTACCCCTATTTCTCCAAGGCTACTAAGTAATCAAACGTTTTTTCGTTACGCGTGACTGCTACATGTCAGGGCGTAATGGGTGAAATCGAACAAAGACTGGTTCACAACTAGATCCACACACGGTAAAAGAGAATATAGGTGCTGATCCAATTTTGGTGCTAATAACTTAAAGGGGGGAGCAAACAAATGTTTTTCTCGTTAATTGGGACTGCTATATCTCAAGAAGTAATAAACGGAGTCAAGCAAAAGTGGTTCACAGGTTTAGAGCTCACAGCGTTCAAAACCTGATTCAATTGTGACTAAAATAGCTCAAGATGGGTGGTTCAATCGAACGTTATTTCATGTTCATTGCGACTGATATATTTTAAAAAATAATGCTGCAATTCAAATAAAATTTATTCGTAGAACAATTGTAAACTTACACAGAAACAGACGTTGATTCTATTTTGTCACCAATTTCTCTTACGGGGAATGATTTTTGGTCATTCTTTCCGCTTAACTTAATTAACAATGTGTAGGATACATCCCATTTAAATGTCCCTTTCACACGAAACAACTGTTGGCAAAAAGTCAGGAAACTCTCAATGTCTGAAAATTTTTAATCTATTGCCATTTTCTATTTATTAACAAAAAAATGTTGGTTGTTAAAATGAGTAATACTTTCAAAGTGGTTTTTAAATTTCTATCTTTGATTCTACTTTTGTGGGGATATTTCGATAATTATGAAATAGACAAGAGCGTCTGCGTAGGTAATTTTATCTGGGTAAACGGTTGTTTTACAATCACCCTATGCAAATAGATACAAAATAGTACTTCTCTGCTTTTTGTTTACCGATTTTGTTACCGATGGAAAGGAAAAACATCCCTCTCGTATGCATTAGTGCCAAAAGTTTATGGCCAATCTTTCCGTTTTTGTTAATAGCAGAATTTTGCAGTAACGATTACGTGAGTGGTTTTACGTTAGATCCGAGAATTCATAAGATAGATATTGAACAAAGTTTCGTGATGGCCACAACATACTTGTTTCTTTTTGTCTAAAAACGTTAAATGAACAATTATTTTAAATATGAATAATCGCAAAGCATCGAACTGAGCGCGTATTTGAATTTAACCCGCAATTGTATTTTAGTTTCTAGAATTTACACTAGTTTAAATTAAAAAATCTGGTATGGGCCCCACACTACTTCCTTTTACGTGTAAATTTCTTAGTAGTTGCCTTAAGTGTCAAAAAAAGTGCTTGGAGTGAGCAAGGTAACGATTCAAATATTTACTCCCCTAATCTGCCACGAAACAATGCAAAAAATATTTAACAATAGTTAATTTTCTAAATATTGCTGATTTTAATATCATTCAGTGAATTTTTCGCAAAATATCGCCAATAGCGCCAAGTTGAACCCAAATTCAAAAAAAAAATTTTTTCGCCAAATTTGTCGCCAACTTGGCGATATGTCGCCAAATTGGCGTCAAGCACTTGGCGACATATCGCCAAGTGGTCGCGCCAATTTATATCACTTGAGTCTGCATTGAAATTAACACTGATTTACCCCAAAAAAGGGGTAAAACACCCCCTTGGGAACATTCAAATGCAACCACAAGGGGAGGTGCACAACTAGACCATACTCAGAGCCTACATACCAAGCTAGAAGTTTCTACGGTATATAGTTTTTGAGTTATGCGAGCCACATACGCACATACATCCGCACATACGTACATACAGACGTCACGAGAAAACTCGTCGTAATTAACTCGGGGGTGGTTGAAAAGAATTTTTCGGCTGCTTATATGTTGGTAGGTACATATGCACGTGCTGAGAGGTCGGAAAAACTACTGAACATTCATTCGGGGGTGAGCAAAATCAAAATTTAGACTCAAATTTGAGTGATTTTTTTTTTTCGCGATCACAATACTTCCTTTACTACGTAAAAGGAAGTAAAAAGACTGACTTTTGCCACTCACAAGGGACCGAACCAAGTTCCTTTCTTGCCTTTTCAGGAGACAGTTCTTCCTATGCCTGCCTATTGCGCCTTGTTAGTTTGCCCCTGAAATCTTTAGAATTTCCTGTGGAAGAAAAAATCCTCACCATTGTTATAAATGCCAAGATTTTGACAATTGGGACATTAGCGATCTTTGTTCATCGGCGTTAAAGTTTTGGCACCCGATGCCATGGAACGTTTTTCTTTTGGATACGCAAGAGTATAGAAATATCTATTTCCATAAGATTACCATAAATCAGCATGTCGATAGAAAAAAAATAGTCACACAAAAATTTGACGACCTACCAGTTTCTCAACTATCAAAATATCCCCTTACGCTACAACAGGCTACTCCCAAACATATCTTGGACTGTCTTGGACTAAACAGAGGAGATATCTACTCGTCTTTGTTTTCGGTCCACTTACAACGGTTCTACTAGACCTGATAAGAGATGGGACGCAGAAGAATTTACACTATGGATATGAACTGGAATTTTATCTAATATTAACTTATTACGCGGCGTTTTGCATTATGTTTAACTTATTTCATGCTAAAATGAAATAGGTGAGCCTTAAAGTGATAATACATTGTTAATCGTAATCTTTGTTGGAAAGTACTCATATTTAAATGTGCTGCATTTTATCCATTTATGTGCTTAAAGGCACTCTATCTATTCAAAATTGAAAGAAAATGGCCATTTTCAGACAAAAAATTTTAATTTTGAGCTTTTTGGATTTTTTTTAACTTTCAAAAACCTCTCCTATGAATTCCAGTGCATCAAGGAACCTCTGTGCCCAGTTTGATGAAAATCCGACGAAAACTGAGGATTTGTATAAGGAACAAACA
Organism: Uloborus plumipes; assembly: GCA_038373865.1. NCBI lineage: Eukaryota > Metazoa > Arthropoda > Arachnida > Araneae > Uloboridae > Uloborus > Uloborus plumipes. Next base: position 1,895 of record JAXGGA010011936.1, on the reverse strand, counting down.
TACAAATAAATATATATAGATATATACAAACATACATCCATTTTTATATTTATAGAGGAAGACATTTTAAGAAATATTTCGAAACTTGTAAGTGTCGTGCAATCCAATAAAATATTAAATGAACGCGTCAAAAACTATAAAACGTTAAAAGCTCAGTTATTTATCACCGATGCCGCAAATGACCACGTTACCGTAACTTAGCCACCAAATTAAGTTAAGTAATTCTAAATGTGTTAGCTCCAGAATGGGGAGTTTTCCATTCTTCCGACATTTGCCTGTCCGTAACAAGTTTCGATGAAATAGCGTGGCTGTTTAGGTATTGCTGATGCTATCACTTGGCACAATAAGATAACTGGCATTTTCACGTCATTGATCTTTTTGTGAAACTACTTGGCACAAAAGTGTTATTAGAGTCCTAAAAGAAGAAAAGCTCCTGAATATGATTCTGATAAAGGCTTGCTAGTTACTCGCTCCATAAGACCCCTACCATGTTAGGAGGATTGGCCCTAACAGTAGGTCTCTTCGTTGCCCACTTCCGGCATGAAGTGAGTACAGAGCGTGGGGCAGGTCCCTCGCTCTGCCATTTCCTACACTTTTGCTCACACATTTTACCCAAGCCTTCCATTTGTTTCATGTCAGCTTAATCATGTTCTCTCTCTCTCACCCAAATAGCGAAAAAGAGCGTAGCTCTAACACAATTATTTTCTCACAATCTGTATCTGTATCTGTATGATTCTGATTTGAGGAATAGTTCGATAACTGAAAGTTTTTGGCATTTAATTGTTGTCTTTTTTTTCTGACAAAGACTATAGTCTTTAATTTTTTAATTTTTCTGCAAAGTAGCAAAATAAAACTATTATTGCTCAAAATTTGACCTTACCAAAATTTTAATGAAAGAAATATCACCTAATACATTTTTTTTTTTGGTGCTTATATATGAACTCCACAGCAGTTACAGGTTTGACGGTTTATTTGGCGCTCTTTAGGCGGTTTCGGATAACTGCGTGCAAGTGCGGAAAAAAATCCAGCCAGCTTTGTAGCTGAGGTGGAGTCAACACATTAAGTATCTTCGATTTGGGTCCATTTATTTAATGCTTCAATACAATTTAAGTACGTTTATTCTAATAAATTACCAAAGAAACAAGTTATACCAAACTTTCTACAACTTCACGTAGCTCGAGTGCAGCTTTTACCGCAAAATCTAAAGCTGTTTCCTGCTGCGATATTGCATTCACAATTTTTAAAGCAAAAAAGAGGAATTTATTTATCCTAGCATCCCGCCATTTTTTGTTCCATTTAGCTAACATCGTAAGAAGAGCTAAGGTGCGCATTATAGTTGGCCAAATCTTTCTTTTAGATTCCAGTTCTCTTGCCAACTTTCGAAACGTAGGTATGATACCATAAATGAATTGCTTTGGCTCTTCTTTCCTTTCAGTGCTGTTAGTTTCTGATCGTGCGTCCATGATGTTTTTGCTATTTTTGTCGCTTAATGAACTGGTTACTAAAAATGAGTTAGTTCTTATCAAGACATTGATTCATGCTGTATAAAGTACTGGGATTAGTTTTAATGTTTCAATTATTTACAATGTTTTTAAAACTGAAACTACAAGATAAGCTCGTGGGTTTCCTGAATTCAAAAATATTATTATTGCCAGGATAATGAAATTATGCTGACAAGGCTAAACTGGACCATTAAGTAATTTTTATGTTATGTTATGAAATGTTATTAATTTGCAAGTTTATTTGTTTGATTTAATTATTTATTTTTTGTTTTACTTATTTATTTGTTACTAGCTACTTGGCCCGACTCTGCACGGGATCTATCTTGAGGAAAAATGTCATGTCAATTGACGCGTGTGTCTAAAAGTCCCGATTGAATTAAAGTCAATAGTTTG